>JANKOD010000003.1:4812294-4823321 GCA_026284645.1 Erythroxylum acuminatum
TTTCCTGATTTCCTCTTTATTGCATACTGGTCGATGGGTTCACTAAAGTTCCTTTCTTTCTTTCCTTCCTTCCTTCCAGTTCAGTACGGTGGACTAAGCAGGGAGGGAGAACAAAAATTTGCTATCTCCGACGCTGCCACGGTAGTCACTATCAAGCCAGCCTCTAAACATACTGTAGAGTTCTCCATCTCCGAGGTCCGCATCAAACATATTTTGATTCAAAAAGATTTGATCCTTCCTAAATTTACAGTTTCTTTACCTATATAATTGATTCTAATTGAGATTATCAATTTTACAGGAGTGTCTTCTAGTTTGGGAACTCCGAGTAGTCGGAGCTGATGTGAGCTACGGAGCCGAATTCATACCTACTGCAGAGGATGGTTACACTGTGATTGTATCAAAGACCAGGAAAATTAGCTTTTCAGATGAATCTGTGATATCTAACAGCTTCAAGATTGGGAAACCAGGCAAGGTAGTGCTTACAATTGATAACCAAGCCTTGAAGAAGAAGAAACTTCTCTACAGGTCCAAGACTAAACCCATCACAGAATGAGCTGCAATTACCAAATTCCTTTCTGGGTTTCGCTACGTTAGTTAGAAGGGGAAACAGTGGCTTAGAAAATCCGTTCAAGCTCAAAATTTTTTAAATTGTTTCGTAAAAGTTTAGAACTTTTTTTTCTTCATCTTCATATATTTATATGACCAGTCTGGTGTGGGGTTTTGTTACTTGTTGCATTCGATGATACAGTTTAAAGAGAGTTTTCCAATGTATGGATGAACTGACACATTTGAGGTTTTACGTACGAGGAATGTGTGTCCGGCTGAGTCTCTTGTCTTTCATTCTTGACACCCTTCAATGTAAAATCTGTGTATATTTGGTGGTGCAAAGTTTTATTTGATTCTTTTTACATGAATTCAATATTTTCTTCTTTTATTTTTGGTGAGAAAGCTAAGTTGATAGTGATTTTGATCTTTGTCAAAAGATTAAACTGGGATCCTAAAAGATATATGATAAAAAGTTATGTAGTCCCTTCCTTTTTATCTTTTCCTAATCTCAAGAAATGCTTTCTGTTCTTTTCGGCCGTTGGAATTCATAACAAATTCAACTTTGATATAAATCAGGATAAAGATTATACAATAGAACTTGATTTCATAGCTTGAACTCAATACAACTCTGCAACATGTGCATATCGTAACTTCTACTCAAAACAGAGGAGGCAGTAAAATCCATTGAAGCACACAAACCAAGAAGGGAAAGGGAAAGTAGAAAAAGGGAAGGTTTAACATTCTGTTGTGTGTGCCTTGTAATTAAATATAAATTGAATAAAGCCTACAATCAATCAATAATTGTCATTAGCCAGCGACTGATGTCGAGAGATTCCATTCCAAAACGTGAAAAGTAGAGTATAGAGTAGCATTCACGCCATTTAAAACTTTATCTACCCACAACACAACAGGCCCGCAGATTCAGCCAAAACTTGGGACTAGTATGTAGAAACTTAACAGTACCTCTTTCTGTGTGGACAAGTATATGACTGGTCTTGTACATCAGGAGCTTGAAAGTCGTAGTATTCAATTCATTTGAGATTATGGTTTTGAATAGTTACAGGTACTGATTTTGTACTCGAAGGAAGATGAGTGACTCCAGAGGATGTGAGCATGACCAAGGCTCTGAATATATAGTTGAATTGACGAAAAATATACAAAATAGAAAGAAGAATAGAGGATAAGATAGAGATGTAGATTGGATTGGATTGAGATTCAACTTAAACAGAAAAACCATGTGGGAGTACTGATTGATTGTGACGTTACATAAAACTTACAAGTTGCCTGCCCTCATCCTCCGCTACGACTCATTCGTAACCTTAGAGACCAAATTATAAATTTCGGGACGGAATTTTTTGTCTATTTTATTTTGTTCCTTATTTATCCAATGAATTTCAGTCATCTATTTATACGAGACTTACACAAAATTCATATAAATGGATGACTAGAATTTATAAAACAGGATAAGAATAGATAAAATGGACAGAAAATCCTGAATCATAAATTCCATGCAGTTTCTGATTTATACATCAAACTGTCACAGGTGTCCCCGCATCTGTGCATATAACAAATGGTGGTCCGGTTTTTATATCATATGACAGTTTCTCCATAGAAATTCAGTGCAAAATGAACAGGACATGACGCTCGTCCTTCTCTTTTACTTACTTGGACCAAAAGGTTGATCCTTAACTCTAAGGGTCCTCAGTCACAGGCTCGATCACCGCTAAAGGATTGAACCACAGTTTAATCTTGGACAGCCCCCTAACAGAGCGGTCACTTCCTCTCGTTACCGGGAGTCGAACCTAGGACCTTGGATTAATTGACCCTGTTAGTTTGCTACCCAAGCTACCCGTGCGGGCTTCTCTTTTACTTACTTAATTGCAGAATACGTTGTAATATTACATGAAATTAAATGGTTTACTCCATTATCATTGGGCAGGTGTCCAGGGATGTCAACTCCAGTCCCTCTTTTTGCTGGAAACAAGGGCATATTTAGGTGAATGTGGGCATATACATTGTGGCCTTAGTGGGTCACTCTTGTCCTGTGCGTGTTTATTGGATTCTCTTAAAATTTTCCGTTCTTTGCACTCGCATCACCTAACGGTCCCCAAGCAAAATATCGACATAGTGTGTGATCAAACCATGGTGGGGTTTTTAATTCGTCTTTTTGGCACCAACAGCTCAATTTCTTGATAGTTATGAACACACAACACACACACACATACAGATTGTATGTTATAAAATGGCTCCATCTTGACTCCACAGATGCAGATTGAATGAATAGAAAGGCCATGAAAGTTTGGGAAGGTCCCATGTGTATTATTGGTCTGCTCACGCTTTGTACAGAAAAGCACAGCAAGCGAATGAGTGAGATATATGTGAAATTTGGAGGCCAGGCATTGGCAGCGACCTATAAATTGAAAGCTCAACCAACAAATCATATATATAGATTGTTTACTTCTAACACCTAAGATTCATCACCATAATTAAAGACCGTGCTCATGCTTCTACAACAAAATCATGGACTTATATTTCTATAGATTTCAAACAATTCAATTGATTATTTTACTTTAAATTAATAACATATTTATTAAAATTAGTTATCAATTAATTGAGTTTATTATTATTATTTAAGTTCAATTTATCATTTATTTTAAATAATTTATATGAAGTATATAATTAAAAAATTATTAGTCAGTTAAATAATATATAGTAGTTAGGACATAAGTCAGGCGTTTATTATCTATAATGGTTTGCTAAACGTGTTTTAGTACAAAGGAAGGCTAATGAAACCATGTGATCATAGCTGTCTCATTGACGACATCAGTCTCGATCCGAGGAAGAAAGCATGTGAATCATAGATTTCATTGGACACAAGACGACCTATACCTTCTGATCTTAATAACTTGGTAACTAGTAAGAATGCAACCTGCATTTTTTCATTCCTATTCATCAAACATAATCTAAAGGTGACAAACTCCATAACACAACACAAGACAAAAAGGATCTGAAATAGACCCTTGAACTTATCTACCAAAATACTCTGCAAGTTGGTAGGTTAAAACGAGAGCTTGGGTAGGTAGTACTAGTTACTTTTGGGAGTGGAACCAGTGAAGATGATTCAAATCTACCAAACTAACCACGACAACACTAAAAAGAAGTATAAAAACTCAAGTTCCAATCCTTTGCAATATGGTGTGTATGGCCATTAGAATAGTCTAATAACCGCAGAGTTTGAGCTGCGGTGGGATTTAAGCAACATAAACAACAGAAAGGAAGCCATTTCGGAGTACAGCGTAATAAATATAATTGATACTGCAAAGTTCAAAACTTCTTAACAAGATGATACATCCAAGTTTTTACAACCATTTCTTCTGGGATTTGTTTCTTTGTCAAAAGGGTCGACCAAAAAGACTCCAAATCCAAAAGCATGTGCTGCTGCACCAGTCATTACCACCCAAGACCAAAAGAGAAAGAAAAGAGAGCAAAAAACAGCAAAGGAGCTCACCCAATAATTTAATTCAATCTCCACATTCAACTACCAGAAATCTAGTTATCGACACAACTATTACATACTCAATCTGACAAGGGCTTGATCTTGAACCTGTATAGGAGTTTCTTCTTCTTCGAGGTAGGATTGTCAATTGTGAGCAGTAACTTGCCCAACTCAGTAACCTTAAAGCTGTTGGACACCACTGGTTCACTATTTGGCAACAGCTTTGAGGGTTTCTGTATGATCACAGTGTACGCATCTTTATTATCGGGCACAAATTCAGCACCGTAGCTAACCTCCCACCCTACAACTCGTAGCTCCCAAACAATAGTACATGTCTGCAGGGGATAATAAGTAGACATTAAAGAAGCAGAAACATTCCTTTCCTAAATAAGCATTAACTAGTCATAAATGAAAATACCCATCATCAGAATTTACTTGGTAAGAATCAGGGTTAAACTACAAGGAACTCAATTGAAAGAAACAACAGAGAGGAAACAATTTATGCAAACCTCATAAATTATAATCTCCACAGTTTGCTTTGTTGCTGGTTTCACATTTATTTCAGTTGCAGGATCATTTACTGTAAATTCTGGATTGCAGTCGCAGTAATCCACACTCAAGCCGCCATATTGTATAGGCACTTGTTCAGGTGATATGTACCTGTTTCACCAGTTACAAACGTAGATTTTCAAACTCAGTTATCAATAAGGATCAAAAGTAGTGAAAAATAAATAGATATATCATTAACTTGAAAAGTGTTTCAGCAGATTTTGATGGGCCTGCAAACACAAATTTGCTTTTGGTTCTCTGGGTCATGAAGGGACTCATCATGGTATAGAATGCCAGATACCACCAAGGGACATTAACAAATACCTATAAGCAACATAAAAGAACCCAATACGAATTAAACCAAAAACTAAACAAAGTCACACCTTTCAATCAAAATTCAACTAAATGAAAGTTACTAAGATCAAAGACAGACCTGCTTGGCTACAAACTCGGGGTAGTTGTCCTGAAGCAACTGAAGACCCTGCCTTGTAGCCAACCTGAGCTCTCTCTTTCCAGGTCCTGGAGAATTCTTCAGATCATTAACCTGAAAGATAGTAGAAATGCCACCAGGATTGAAATCAAGCTTCCTGATGCTTCTTTCCAAGAACTGAATCCTCCATCTCAGAAACTTCATTCTCTTCTCCTCATCAGAAAACGTCTTGGTGTATAGTTCCTTGTTCTGAAACTCTCCATAAACATTGTAACACACAGGATGCCCATCCCTGTCCTGACCATGCATAAACACCACTTTATCCAGATCATCACCCAGATCCTCATCAACAAGCTCATCAATATGGAACTCTTTCCTCCACTGAATCGTGTTCTTAAACATGGTAAATGCATCCTTCACTTTGAAGTCCCTTGCCCTCAAGAACTTTAGGAGAATCACGTCAGTTCTATCATCTTTGAGAAGTGGAACCGACCATAAGGATACCTCATCTGGTAAAGATTGGATCTTCGGCACTCGCGGCTCATCTTCTTTTGATTGTGCAGCATCAGCTTTTGGTTCTTCACTCTGTTGTTTCTTTTCTTCTTGAGTTGGTGATGAAGTGAACTGGTGAGTGTTGAGAGCTTCTTCAACTAAATTCTTGAGTTCTTCCAAAGCTTTTCTCTCAGAATCGGAGAGATCAGATACTTTGTTGCTCTCTTCCTTAAAAGACTCTAATGTTTGAGGGACCTTTTTCTTTTCCTCTCCCTCCTCTTTCGCAACCTTTTTCTTTTCCTCTCCCTCCTCTTTCGCAGTATTCTCAGCAACCACCACCTCCTCCTTGGATTTTCCACCAGTCTCCTCCTCCTCCGCAGCAGATGGCGGCGACCCTTCTTTCTCCATCATCGCAGCCAGTGATTTAGACTCTTGCGAAAGCGGCGGAGTCGGAGACGGAAGTTTTTCTTCTTTCAACGATACGTCCACCGCCGACTCGTTGCCAACTGGCTGCAGTGGCGATCCTTGAGACAGTTCCGGTTCAGCTGCCATTGGTGGTGGCGGCGGCGGCGGAGAATCTTCCGTTTGAGTTTCAGGACGCTGCGGTTGGGGTGGCGGAGGGGCTGAAGTTTCAGACATAATCTTTTTGTTTGGTGGAGAGATAGAAACAGAGACAGAAAATGCGGAGGAAAAAAGGGGAAAGTGAAGGTAAAGAAGAGTGAAAGTGTTTTGTCAAAAACAAAAAAAAAAAGAGTGAAAGTGAGACAGTGAGTGATGTGTCATGTGTGCCTATCACGCGGACTTACTGATCCTGTTCGGCTTACTCATCAAAGCCCCTGTCTTCTTGAGCCTCCGAAGAGAGCAGCACTCTGGAAT
The DNA here is from genome assembly GCA_026284645.1 of Erythroxylum acuminatum. NCBI lineage: Eukaryota > Viridiplantae > Streptophyta > Magnoliopsida > Malpighiales > Erythroxylaceae > Erythroxylum > Erythroxylum acuminatum. The sequence goes on from JANKOD010000003.1 coordinate 4,818,684, forward strand.
CCTATGCTTACTCATAATCCAACAGCTCATGACTACTCGATCAACTGGTGGGACCAACTGGTTCTGGGAGGGATCAAGTACGGTCAGTGTTAAGTATATTAATATTAGTACCAATTAATTTGGATTTTTTGTTATTTAATTAACCCAATTTCAAGGGCTCAATGATATGGGCTAGCCCAAATTCTCGTTCCTAGCACTTCGGTGCTCTTCTCAAGCTCTGCGCAATCATGTTTTTGCTCTTAATTTTTCACAATATTCCGTATTAAAACTTAAAAAGGACTTCCATTTCATTACTACGAAACCCTCGCCTTCAAGTTTCATTACCAACTCATATAGATTCAAAATCATACGAAGCAATTAATCTTAAAGGTGAGAGTTTTTGGAAGTGGGTTTCTTTTGGAGAATCCATCAATGGCTGACACCGTCGACATTAACGCCAAGTGGGACGCCTGTCTCGATCTCACTCTCCGTCGCTTCGTTTACTCTTCTTTGGCTGGCGCTTTTGGCGGTCTCCTTTTGTTCAGTCAGTCTCTTTTTCTCCCTGCATCTTTAATTTCTTCTATTTGTTTCATTCTTGGTTATTATGTCTAGAAAGACAGTTTCTTGTATTTGTTCGCTTTGACGAGTTTGCTTATTGTGGTGTATGTGGTTTGTGGGTTATGGGTATCAGTCATCGAAATTCCTTTTATGTGTGATAACTTTATTTTTGCTTGTTCAAGCTTCAATCAAGAGGATTAATTCTATGGAGAGTGATATAATTACTTTCAACATTCATTGTATTTGTTGAATAATCAAGGTGTCATTTGTGTTATTGAGTTACGGATGGATTTATAAGTTTTGGTTCATGATATAATGGAAACCTTACTTGCTGTTCCTTTTTTTTCTTTATTCATCACAGTTATATCGTTTATACTGGTATTCAAAAGCTCAATCTTTCATGCAAATTGAAATGATATACGTGATGATTTGTTGATGAGTGCAGATCTAATTTATTTTCCAGTGAGGAGTTTTCTTTCTTTTCTTTTTAAAATCTTTGCCAATGATATTGAGAGAGATTTTGAAATTAGTTTAATGTGATTATTTGAATTCAAATTATGAATTTCATACTTTGCTGTAATTTGATTTCAAAATTGTTGGAACCCATGGATATCTGACAACTTGATGTTAAACCTGTGCATGTGTTGCACTTCTTTACAAGTGATTATTTGCCATCTGCTGCAACTTCCAATTGATCACTATATCTGTATTAACGTAGGGAGTCCAGTGAGCCGCTGGTCATCTATAGCTTTTGCTGCAGGAGTGGGTGTTGGGTCTGCGTACGCAGAATGCTCGCATATTTTTGATGGTACCCTTGGAAAGTTGTCACCTCCAAAGGTGCCAGAGACATCTGCTCCCCAGGTAATGCAAAATCTATACTTAGATGTAAAGAATTACTTGCTAAAGAACTTTCGATGCTATTGATTTATTTTCCTACTTATTTATAAGTTCTGTAACTTGTTGGAATTGTATCTCTGTTGTTAATGCCAATTAAGTGCGTGTATATCTTCTAAATTTAACATCTATGCTTGCTATGATGAGGAAAGGCGATGTCGTGATTCCTTCCCTGATATATTTAATTCCATATCGTAGAACTTCTATTGCTGTAGTCTTATATTTCCCATAATTCACATGCATGACTTGATGAATGAACTAATAGCAATTGAACATATCTGGGTCTGTAGATATTTTGTCTCTATTTATCTTGGATTGTGCTATTTGCCTTATGGCGTGACTTCTTTCAATAAAAAGGGAGTGTAGAATTTTGACATTGGAGTATGACGCTTGTTGCATAATCACTGTAATCTGATGATTGCAAGAAATCCTTAAGTGATGAATTCCTTGATAGTTGGCCTCAATCTATCCTATATTATTGAGTTCACTGCACTATTGATTTATCAGATTTATTACCATTTTCATGACAGGAATCTAGTTGAGTGTGTAAATCTATGTATTCCTCGTTTTGTTTCCAGGAAGGCCAGGAATGAGAATTACAATTCCAAGACCTTTGGAACTACCTTAATCCATGTTTTATTACAACTCGAAGATTTTCCTGAAGTTTGACATTGCTGTTGGCTTTTTCTCTAAGATGACATTCCAAAATGTAGCACAAACATTGTTTTAATGGATATAGTCTGTCAACCTTGTGTACTGCATATTTCCCGAGTGTTTAATGACCTTCCATTGCATTGTAGAAGCGTAAAGGGTGTATCAAGGGAGAAAAGCTAGAAATGAATAATTGCTTCATTTGACAGCTCCATGAGGTTTTATCTATTTCTTTTCAATGCAAAGCGTTTGTTTTTTTTTTCCTGTTAGCAAATTGGTTTTTCCTGTAAGGTAGTCATGGAGAAAGTTGCTGCATGATGCACATTTGGAAGCTAGAAAATGCTATATGGAATATAATATTAATCCTAATCTGACTAAACTATCTTTTTTCATAGAAATGAGAAAGATCCTAAAGCACAGATTAAATTACAGGTTCATTATTTTCTAGCATCAGTTCTGTACATCTACATTAGGTACCAGAACAAGGGCTTCTCTAGTCATCACTTACTGTACATTTAACTCAATATCTCTGTTTTCACTTTCCACATTAAAGCGAAAAAAAATTATAACTACACAGTTTATCCGATTGACTGAATTGCAAGCTTAGCTGCAATTAGGGAAATATTCTCATTGATTAATTTCAAAGAATCGTCTAGCCTTTGAAGGGTGTCTTTGGCATCCATTGCTCTTAACTTCTGTTGCTGCAACTTAAACATTTCTGATTGAGTAGATCCTGTCCAAAAAGTGTCACATTCAGATTATTAGGTTGCTCAAGCCAATGCTAAGTTACATGGAATCAGCTGTCAAAATGCAAGGAACCAAGTCATAATTACTACATCTGATCGAGACACCAGCTTCCCATTCAACCAAAAATAAAAAGGTGATCAGTACCACAAACTAATACAAGTTTCTGGGGACTATTTCATTTCTTATGCATCACATCTTAATGCAAATTACATTTTACTAGTTCTATATTCACCTTTAATAACCAGCAGCCTAAGGAAAAACAGCGAGGCACACTTTACAATCGCAATATTCTATTTTGTTGGATTATTGGATTTGCTCTTAAGCATTGAGTTGTGCAGTAGAACCCAACATGTGAAACATAGTAAATGCCCATCAACAAATATTCTATTCTAAACCTTATGCCTCTTTGAATGTTACAACAATATCCAGTCTGCCAGGAAGTAGTCAATAGATGTTTCAAAAAGCAAAGGATGCCGAATACGTCTTATTCAAGTAAGGTTAAGGATGGAACCTGAAATGGGTTGGAATGCTGCAAAAGATATGCGTTCAGCCAGAGATGGAATGAAAGATACGTCACATTCAACTGATGGATCCTTTTCAGCCCACTCCAGCGAGTTTGCAATACGCGTCTGCAACAGTTCCTCCTTGGGAGCCTGATAAATCATATACAGATGTATAAACCAGACATTGGTAAACCGGCATGAATCATGGTATAAATGAACAAACAGAAGTGCAAATCACCCAAAGTAAATCCAGACGTAGGATTTGAAGCAAAACCCTGTTGGAATTGATTTCAATGGAAATCCAAAACAAAACTATTCACATGCAAGCTCGTGGAGTACCTTTAGTTTAATTTCCAACCTATTCAAGCTATGGAGGGCCTCTACTACTGCATTAACTTTAGAATTTAATTGACTTGCATCACGAAGAACTCTGTCCTGCCAAGGTATGACTTCGCCTTTCAAGTAAGGATCTGACAGCAACTTAAAAAATCCACACAAGAAAATAAGCCTTTGTCTTCTCCCCGAAAAGCTAAATTAGTAACTCAGAAAGTGTTATAAACTGTTTTGAAAATACCGCTCAATGTTATGGTAACACATTAGCTTTCACTTGAATGAAACAGTTAGCTTTTCAGCCAATGTCAGCTTCTTTTTATGGGTGATTTTCTAATGTACAGATAAAGAAGATGCATGTATACATGAAAAAGGAAAATAAATGGAATGGAAGCAGAGTGATAAGGGAATATTTGAAGTGAAGTGGAAGGGAAAGGAAAAGAAGTGCACTAAAATGTTAAACTCTGAATTTGAACTGAAAAGAAAAAACAGAAACAGCAACTTAAATAGCAAATATGATGATCTGGAAGACAATAAATCTATCAGTTTCAATCATTATGCTTCATATTTCCTAAGATAAAGAATCAAACGCCTATTGATACCTCTACGATATTTCTTCAAGAAGAAAAGGTGTTCCACTGATACGCATAGGTTCTTACCAACGTGAAATGAAATGATGGATCCAAATCCAATATACCATCACACAGACAGGACGATTTATTAATAACACATCAAACTTCTTTTGTAAAAAGGAACAGAAGTATCATTGGTTTTTCTTGCAATCTACCAGTTTCCTAAAATTTTTTTAAAAGCACTTACTTGAACGAATCTCGCAATTTTGACACGACCAATTTCCCTTATAGAGACCAAAGCCCCAACATCCATGCGCTCAACCTGCCAAATACCGAATGTAGATTTAGATTAAAAATAGTCTAAAAAGTTTTACAGGCTTTAACTAAGGCTTACATTTTCTATG
>JANKOD010000003.1:4904788-4933446 GCA_026284645.1 Erythroxylum acuminatum
CATATTAAGGAGTGACAGTTTGTGGGAAACTAAACCTAAAGGTAGTTATTCTTGATTCTTCAACCAAATCCTTAGGTTGGGGGGAGAGGTTCAACAACAGATCATATGCAAAATAGGGGCAGGAGATAGGATCTCACTATGGTATAATAATTGGACAGGCCAAAGGGCACTATAATTCGATGGCTCAAAATATTCTGAATTTTGCAGCATTTACTGAATTATGAATGAACTCACAAATCACTTCTACCATGAAAAGAAAAACTATAGCTCTTTTTTTTTATGAATTATGAATTTTGTAACACTAGCAGGGACGGAGCCAGACTCAAGTATAAGGGGGGCCGGGGGTCAACTCTAAAGGGAGGCCGGGGGCCAACATTTAAAAAATGTCCTTATTTATTAAAAAATTATATAAATACATTTTAAAAAAAATTAAAATGGGGGGCATGATAGATGGCTCCGTCTAGCTATATTTTTTTTAATTTTGAAAGTCAAAAAGGTTTTATCTTTTACAATCTGTTTGATTATTTTAGAGAAACTATAGCTCAATCCTAGAAATTAAATATACCTGTCAGATGTGCCAGGTTTCATGCATAGTAAGATTGATAATGGTCTATGTTTGATCTATAAGGAAGAAATATGAGAATCTGGTTCATGTCCTAGAAGAATGTCAAAAGCTAGATTATTAAGGTTTGTTTTCACTTTAATTTTTAGTTTTTTATTTCTGTTTTTAATGCTATAAAAAATCTACTTACTCAAATTTTTAGTTTTAATTTTTACTATAAAATTATTTTTATTATAATAAGATTTACTATTTAATAAATATATTATTTAAATATTTAAATATTGATTAATAATTTTTTTGAATAATTTAATTTATTTTTATACTTTAAAATTAAAATTAAAATTAATTTAATTTAATAAATTTAATTTAATTTAAATTAAATTATCTTCAAAATATACAAAATTTAAATAAAATTCTCTTCAATAAGTAAAAATAAATATAATTTATAAATAAATATTTAAATATTTATTTTAATAAAATATTTAATAAATTTTGACTATTAATTTATTAAAGTTATATTAAAAGATTAAAATAAATTTATTTGTTTAATCAATTTATAAAATTAATTTTTATTTAAATTTTATCTAATATATAATTAAATAATAAAATTAACTATACGAAATAATTTTTATCTTTTAAAAAATAGAAACTAAAATTAAAACTAAAAACCTTGATGAAAAGGGTAACATATTTTAAAATACATAAACTTTTGGAGTTTTTTCAATTAAGTGTTAAAGTTTTTAAAATTTTTAATTGAGTGACCAACTTTTTACAACTTTAATTACTCAGTTCAAGATTTTAGTTCCGTTAGTATTTGTTAATTTGGAATATATTTTTGCCTATGACATAATTATTTATGTAAAAACTTATTAATTATTTTATGTAGACGCCTAAATATTAACAAAATTAATAATTAAAAACGAGTTATTAAAATTATAAAAAGTTGATCACTTGAGTGAAATTTTTAAAAGCTTGAATACTATATTGAAAAATCTCAAAAAATCACACTTTAAAAACTAGTATCCCTAATATTTAGAATCTATTAACCCTAGTAATAAAATAGAAGTCAAAACAAACAATTATATAAAAGTGAAAACAAACAATTTTAAGATTCTCATTTTTGGGATGTAGAAGTAAGTGTATATGATCCAGAAGTTTGCAACCTTTGCATTAGCATAGGAACCTTCTAATCCATGGAGAACAATGAAGTGATCCCTCCTCAGAATTGATCCTCAATGGTGCTAGAATATTACTATAAAATTCCTCATCTTTCTGTGGATGCTTAAAGAAGCTAAACAGTTCAGAGCATTGTTTCTAGCTCCTATCAAAATTGCTGGTAGTAGAACAAAGAAGTTGTTGTCAAGCCTTCTACACAAGTAATCATTTCTATGACAATCAACTAGCTACGACCAATAATATACAACTCCAATTCCGAAGTCAGTAGTTTATGTACAACTTCCCCATTTTTGACTACACATTTACATTTCATTACAAGGAAGCCACACTACACTTGGACAAGTCTCTAGGACCCTGCCTATATTTTCTTCACGAGTCAGAAAGGGGCTCAAGTCCCATCCAATGTTTAGAACAGCTGGCTTCTAATATCCAGTCACAGCCTGTAAGAATCTTCATTCCAGAGCATTTGAACAGGTAAAGCCATGTTGGTATGCAGCTGCAGAAGCATAGTAGTCCGGAATAGAATTGGAAACTTCCATCAAGACTCAAGGTGGCTTCATAAACTTTCTGGCTTTTCTGGAAAAGCTTTTGGACATCATTCTGTCAGAGAATGTCAAAGGGAGTTCCTCCTCCAGTGTATCTCTTTGATCAGACCACCTTCTGGAATTACTCTCATGTTTTAAATTGTTGTCATTGAAGTTCTCAGGTGAGCACCCTTCCTCAGGAATATCCCTGTATAAGTGTTTCAAAATAAAGAGAGCAGTGTCGTAATCCCTCCAGTAATTTCTGTAAATGGAGATTTAGATGAGGTCAGTCATACACTATCTCAATCCAGCTAAGTAACTGACACATAAAGGAGCAATTTAACACTGACAACAACAAGTATTCAAAACATTCTCTGAAAGAACGCAAGCATTATAGAAAGGTTATGGAGGATGAAGTAAACGCTGGTATTTACTAGGTGGAAACTTCAATGAAAATTCATTTATTCAGGTTGGATCCACAAAGATACCAGGTTGGAGGATTAGATTAACCTTTTATCTAATATAAGCATGCACCAGACTAACTGTACAAGCTCTTAGAAAGAAGTAAATGATCACTTGACCGTATCACATGAACCATGTTCAATCTCATCATAGATAGGATCAATAAGATCAACAGTAATTCACATGGAAACTGAGTTCAATTACGTCACAAGTACAATTCTGTATCACTACTGTTGCATCTTTTTTGCCATAGCTCGTTAGATAACAGCAGCCCAATCCTACAGGTTATGTGATTCCAATCTTAAGATAGAAGCAATTTCTTCAGCCGTTGCTCATCTTTGGCCAAAGTCAGTATCATGTTGCCTTCCATCAGAACCAGAAATGTTTTTTATATTGAAGTCAATCCAAGGGATGGCATGACAAATTAATAAATAATACTCCCTACTAGGTCAACATGGTACAATGCGCTGTCAAAAGTTCTCCAGTTGGTGACCATTCATTGTATAAAAAAGTAGATAAGCAAACCAATATACATGAGCACATATAATGTCCAAATAAAACGATGAGGTCTCCAATCAATTAAAGATGCATGACAAATCCACCAAGTATGCTAGCCGGCTTAAAAATTTGCAGGCAGCAGCATAAATGCTCAATGAGGCTCATAGTAGTGCAGAGAAAAAAGTACTTACGTATGTGATCCAATAGCTTGTAAATACGGATGTTCAAATGTTTTATCCTGCAAGTTTAAAAGGACACCCATCAAGAGAAGATCAACTACATCGTCCTGCTAATATTTTCCCAAAAGCTGATCAACCAAAGTAAAACAAACTCTATGTAATTAAGCTCCATCAATGCCTTCATTCAGTAGCATTTTTCAGAAACCATCTAACGCCGAAACTCTATCTCATAATCTCTTCTTTCAATCATTCAGTAGCATTTTTCAGAAACCATCTAACGCCGAAACTCTATCTCATAATCTCTTCTTTCAAGAAACCATTCAACGCAAAAGCGTTAAGCTTTTGAATGAAACCCAAGAATAAATAGTTTATTATCTATTTGCTCCATTACATGAATTGTGGATAATTAACAACAAATGCAAATGCAAATCCACGATAACAAAGGCAGTTTGACCTTAAGATCCCTCGGTACAAAAACCTCCATATCACATCAAAAAACCATTTCACCCAAAAGTTCAAGCCTGTAGACGAGGTCCAAAATATTATAGCATGTAGATGAGATCCAAAAATAGATCTTATATTATACATCTTGAATCATATATCAGCTTGTATAACAATAAGCTGGTCATGATCTAGTTAACAGTAATCAAAAAGTTTATGTATAATCTGCAAATATATATTGGCTACTCAGAATTTTCAACTGAGTGAATAGGCTATACCATTCACCAATATATATTTACATCTATAATATGGTACAAATATGAATAATTTACAAATGCAACCTAGACTACAGTATATACATTCCAAAACTCTCCTTTAAACTGGAGCATATATGTTTCCAAACCCAAAACCTTTTCATCACACAAGTTGCTAATACCACCTATATATGGATATCGTTTCACTAGATTATATGCATACACTATTAATAAATACTACCATTCAGCCTTATGGTTCAAAAGCTTCAAATCCTGACAGTCTTTATGCTTTCATATAAACCAAAGAATATTTCATGATTCATAACTAACGATCCAAGTTGGAATAATCTCTCCAACTCAACCTTCACTTGCACATACTATGTCCAAAAAACAAATTTTCCGTCCCCATTGCTAAGAATAACCGGAATTAGTAAGAGCTGTCTAGATTCCCATATAGATTTTAACAGGGTGGGATCAAGTAATGTCTTCCCATGGGTGCTAATTCACCCTTGAAATTATATGTGAACATAAGTTGACCTAAGAGTCGAGTTAAAAGGGATTTAGGTAAAGTCCAACCTAAAAATTTGTATAGAAGTATTAAAATCATATCCAATCAACTTGAAGCATAGGCATTATATTTATACTAAGTACATTTCGAGATGTTTGAACATGAAACTCAGCTTTCAAAACTACATTTTGGTTTACATAATTAATAAAAAAGCTAATAGAATTAACTGTTAAAATTGCAAACTAAAAATTCGATAACAATTAAAAATTGTCCTAGTGGTCTAACTAGAACTCAAACTCTTTAAGATTTTGGGTCTACCCACTTCAACTAAACCAACTTTATTTACCTGTACATAAATTTAAATATATCCCAATAACTATACATATTTAGAAATTTATCAAAAATGAAGGGTACTTTTCATAATTGGTTACTCCTTTTCATTTTATTATTTCTTTGTTAGATATAGTGAGGAAAATTTGAAAACCCAGAGAATAGGAAAGCATAAATTACTATCCCCGTTGCTCTTATTATGCATCTGTGCACAGTTTATAGCCTGAGTGTTAAAGTATTTCAAGATTTAATGTAATCATTTTTAATTTATCAGAATCATAACTAATTGTAAAAGCTACAACACTAGAATATCATATTGTAAAACAAAACATATTATTACCAAATAAGTTTATCGTTCTTCCATATAATAGTAACCTCATGAACACAAATCTAATAAAATATGCAACTCCTTTGATTTTATGGCTAAACCACATAAATCCTTGTTCATTTTCTAACACACTTCTTTTGTTTCATATTTATAACGCTAAAGTAATCAAGAGGGAAAGGATCCTAATACTCATCTTGTACTGTCCCTGCAAAACAATATAGAAAAGGTATACGGGAAAATATATCACTGGAATATGTGAACTTTACAGTAAAATAATGGTTAAGAATCAAGAATATATGTCAGAAGATAGCACTTAAAATCACATTTCTTACTTTAAAATGCAAAAGAAAATATAAAATATAAAAGGATAAAAGTTGGACACATGACTGCAAAATATCCAGTAAAGATGGCTTCATCTGTCACTAACTAATTCACATGATGTCAAAAGCGGAAATCAATACTTCACAGGACAATAGTGTGGAAAGGCAACCATAGAAAAATAAATGTGTAAAACAAATAGCCAAAAGATTCTGTATATGTACAACTACGTACTTGAAGCATGTAATCTATGCGCCCTTCTTCACTTCCAGTTAACATCTCCATCATCAATGATCCGTATGTCCTGCCTTCATTTTCTTGGATATTTTCAGCTTCTGAGAGCAATTATATGAATGTTTAAGTTTAGTAAAATAGATATTCTTTAAAGAGTTACGTGCAACATACAATTGAATAAAAGAAGAGAAACAGTAATCATATGGCATGAATAATTGAATAAAATCGAAGAGAGAGAGAAAGCTGAAATTCTCTTACCTTGTGTACTATCCATGCTTCTTGAATGGCAAACAGTAAGCACTTTAACCTGTTTAAATGGCAAAGCTTTAGATCCAGGGGATTTCTTGACCATGGAAAAATCAAATGAATCAGCAAAGCAAGGTTTGGTAACTTGAAAAATCCTGCAGAACTAAAACAGATAAACCCGGCATGGACTCTCAACTGATTACAGACACAATTAGTCCCTTATAAACTAAAGATGCATGCAAGTCTGTGTTTATTAATGTACATGTACATGTGGCTCAATACATCAACATGCCATGAGTGTGTTATGCAAGAGAAAATTTAAAGCTCGTAAATTAAGAATAAAAATTGGATAGCTGACAAAGCAGAATTGCAAACAAGTTTCTAACAGTTAAGACACTTAAACAAACTCGGGTAATGTTTTATACCCACATATTACACGCCCATTGGGTTTCAATAACAAGTAGATAAGAAATGTACAAGAGAATTTATGCAGGAACCTTAGTAGAGGCATCACCTTTACTGAATTAAAATTTTTCATCATAGCTTGGGAACGAGCTGCTAATTCTTCAGTAAATTCCTACATAGTTATGGAAAAATATCAATATGAAGAAAGATAATTTACCATTTTTCTCTTTCAGAAGTGGCGGAGAGATCTAAAAATGAGTTACATAATTGAAAAGCTTTACCTGGAATCCAATATGCAGCCTCCTACCACCTTTGTGGTAAGGAACAATAACTGGACGATTATCGATGTATTCTTTACAAACAAGAGGTTCCACTCTGAAAATGGAAAACACTTTGCATGTTGTGTTTCAGATAAAGTAGACAACTAAATAGAAAAGAAAAACAAATGCAGTCAGATTTTTCATTTGTCAAAATTAATTTTTGTCAGATGTAACAGAGGCAGTGCTGTCCAATACATCCCAAGCATTACATGTCCGCTATGTTGTAAATGCAAAAACAACATATATGTTCATTTGCAAGGTCTATGTTTATATCATGTGCAAAAAGAATGTAGGATTTCCAAGTTTGTAATTAAAAGGTGTGCTGAAAAGTTTGACCAGCTAATTCTGACGAGCAAAGGCGAACCTGTAGGCCACAGGATCATATGGATGAAAAATGTTGAACATCTGACGACAACATGGCATCTCTTCAGTGATATTTTCCTCTTCCCAATATTCCTTCCCTCTACCTGAAGTTGAAACAAAAGGAAGCATTTAAAAATTTTAGTCTAGGGATTTCCATGGAAGAGAATAACCACTCTCCCGTATAAGAAGATGATTGAAAGGCATGAGCTTCACTCAACAGCTTAAACTTTTGAATATAATGGCTTCTTAATATAGTATCAAACCCTTTTATAATCAAGAGATCACAAATTCAGGTCTTACCCTAATCCGTCAAAAAGAATTCTCATTTCAATACACAAGACTTGAAGGCTACTGATATTTTTCCTGATTTAACCAAGGCTATTTCCCCTGTGATTAGGCTATTAAAAGCTAATACATGATCCAATGAGTAGCATCCAATAGCAGGATGGGTTGATAATTTTAATTTGGAGACAAACGAGAGGGGTCAAATTGAATTTTGTAGACAAACTCGGAACTGAAATTTAGTACAAAATACAAAAGCCCCCACTGGTCCAATAGCTTGAAATTTCATGTGAAATATTTTTCAAAATGATGGGAAGCAAAATCCCATATACTTGCTTTGAACATTTTTAAAACAATTAGAATGTGTAATTGCCACAAAAGTTTAGTTAAATATATATGTAAATAAACGAAAACCCAAAATTGACAAGCATCGATGATTTTTGCATTTTTCCACTTCCTATTCAATTTTATGTGATACATAAAAATAAAACTTTTCTTAAACTAAAGTCTCAGTACAATTAAAACATGACACTAAAGACATTTCCATTAGCATTAAGAGGTCATCAATCTCTGATTATATAAGTACAGTAACTTACAATTGGATTTAAAGAAATGAAAGTAAAGTAACAGCACTGGAATAAAAAGGGTATGACAAGTGGACTGATACTAAACACTTTCCACTATAATCATTACAGAATTTGTCGAAAGGACTCCGTTTGGTATCTAAAATCACGCAGTTAGATGGAGACTAAAAATTATCACAACAGAGTTTCACTATCTTGTCTCACCTAATCCTAAATGAAATGTAAACACTGTCCAGTCTCTCTTGCCTCACACTGTCCCATTTAATGATGTTGGTTATATTCTACTGTACGCACCAAAATGCACCAAAACTTCCCAAGTACTCTGATTAATAAACCAGAGGAAGGATATTTACATCCATTACCAAAAACTAAATGGAGCACCTCAAAACTTAAAGATAAAGGGAATATAATATGATTGCTGTTTGCAGTATTACCAATCCCAAGTCGAATGTTACGAAGAGCAAGGAAGACTCCAAGAGGTGATCCAACAGCAAAGAATGTGTCAACCTAATACAAGAATTCAAGTCAGTCTAAGGGCCTGCTTTATCAGATATCATTAGAAGCAATTGAATGACGACCAAAAGATTATAGTTTCTAGCAAAAAACTTCACACTTCTCTGGAAAAGAGGGTTGAATGAAAAACTTCATCACATCCAGAAAATGAACATTTAAAAAAGGAGCTACTATTTGCGAATATGCAAATATGAAGGTGAAACTTGAAAGAAAATCAAAACAAAAAGGAATAATTGCATACATTAAATTCAAGCTTCGTGTACTTAATATAAGGAGTATAGCTCTTTGGAGCATTATGATCAGGTGGCATCTTCTCAGATGTCTGGTCTTCTGGTATGCTCACTCTTGCCTTCCCATTTTCTGCTTCACAAAGTTAGATCAGAAGTTCTTGGACACGTAGCTTCGTCATGAAACAGAAGGCAAATCATTTATCAAGACATCAGTAACTACCTTGACACAATCCACCAGTTGCATCCCTACCACTACAGTAGGACTCTAGTTCTTGTATCCTAACCCTCAGGATTTCAATCTGAAACACAACCGGCGTGAATAGTGTAAGCAAGAATGTAATGCATTGGGACCCTTTGTATATAGTGCTTTATAAAATAGAGCTATGTCATTGTATATAAACTGGATCTAGAGTTGCAAAATTTTTTGAACCATATCGCTGTTTTGGAAAACACCAACTCCGTAGGGTTTCTTGGCATATTTAACCACAAAATATCTGGAATCCTTGTAAATAAATAACAAATGTTAACATGAAAACAAACCTCTTCTCCTAGAGATGTAATTAGCTTGTCCTTTCCATTGATATCCTTGCAGTCTTCCACTTCCCTTTTCTCCAAACCAGCAATGTTATCCCTTTTCTCAGATGTGGCATCATTGGAAACATTAATTTCTTCATGGAAATCATCCTTACTGTGTCCTTGCTCTGTATTCTCAGGCATGATAGTCATCATTTTTGAATCTGATGCTACAGGACTCACGGAAGCAGATGTGTTTCCAAATCCATCTTCATTTACCATAGTTGATTGTGCACTCACTTCATCAATAAAATTTGATCCGTCCGTCGATTTATTGTCTTCCTCGCAATTGATTGAAGAGCCATATGTTAAAATTTGGTTATTCAAGTGCAAAGAAGACTCTGCATTTTTTGTAGATTCTTTGTGGATTGAATCCATTGGAAATGGCGAGGACAGATCCCCCTGATGGCAAAGGATGTCATACGAAAGGACACTCCCAAGAGAATGACCATATATAGAGACCTGAAAGTCTCAAAAATTACTGTGAACATTCAATGGAAAGAACGGTGAAAATAAACAAAGAAACAAAAGTAATCCATATGAAGCACATACCTTGCCATCATAACCAGGATTTCGCTTCAAAAACTTCAAGTACAAGCAGTTTAATTGATTTGATACCTGCACCAGGTGAAGCAGGATTAAATTTTTATTACTTTAAGCATGCTTCTGAGCTCAATATTAGGGATCCATTTCCATCCCTGTGACAAGTAATTCTTGAAAAGAAAATGATCAATGAGACAGAGATATATATAAATGTAAACAGTAAATCACAATATAAAATCTACACAATAAATGACGAGATACGCCTCATAGAAGAATTCTTAAAATGGCTGAACCATAGATAAAGCAAAAGCCCTCCCTTATGCAGAAGTTCAGTATTAATAATAAGGAATAACATGAATTGAATTCATAACAGTCAAATCATAAAGGTTCTAACACCACATCAACAAATTCAATTGAAAGCTGAACTTACAAGTGAGGCCCAAAGATTTACCCTTAGATTTTATATTTACAAGATATACTACATGATGCTTAAAATCTCCTAGGAACTGTAATTGCTCTGAAAAAGGAAGTGAACACTACACCTTGTGAGGAACTATGAAACAGCAGATGGAAAAAAGATAAGGAAATCAAATGGTAAGGTTTATATCCATATGTTTACACACACACACACACACACACACACACTAGAAGATGAAACAGAGGGCAGAGAGCACAGAATAATGGATCTATATTCCCTGCATTGTTCAAACAGCCAATTTTGATAAACAAAAGCAAAGCATTATGAGACAAGGTTTGAAAATGGAGATAGTGTACCGAGTCAATAATACTTTGACAGTAGATAGGGCTCATGTAGTATAAGACATCATGAACCGTAGCACTCAGCATGATCCGCAAGCCTCTTACACCATCTAAAGTACACTTGTCCACAGCAGTTTCACCACTAAGTTTCAAACCCTTCCTCCACTGAAATAAAAAATCTGATAGAGAATTCAATATAAAATATATATAAAAGGCACTAATACTGCCTACTGCAAGGAGAAAGAAAAAAATTACAGGAAGTATAAAAGCTTCAGACTAAAATACTTTTAGCAAATTAGATTCATATATGTGGTGGGAGACATCCAAAAGATATGCAAGTTTCACAAGCAACCAATCCCAAAAGAGTCAACGACTTGAGAATTAAGAAGCTCATGAAACAAGTACGTGAATTATTAGGTTCCAGATATACCAATTATGACATCTACAATAAGAAGAGTTGCTTCACACTTCACAATGGCATACAAGTCAGGGAAATAGGAATCATATCTTTTATAAATCAAAAATTTTGTGAATGATCAATTTTATAGCTTCATGATGCTATAACACTAAAAAGGACAAAGTTCCTACAGAAAGCTGGTTCCTTCATCTCACAACAACAGCTCTCTTTAGTGATTTGTATAATTCGTAGCTCATATCAGCATCCAAAGTCATCATCAATATATGAAGAAACTATCAAATCATTCTGTAAAACTGAAACTAAGGTCTTATTTACCTGGCATGGAATGAAAAGCACACGTTGTGCAGATCGTTGTTGTGAAGTAAGATGTCTTTCAGCAAGATTTGAAGTGATATGGCGAAAATCTCCAACATCATCAACTAAATTAGATTTCTCCAACCTTTGACCAATACCATGAACCATAAAAACCACATGTCGAACAGGAACCTGGACCACAAAGAAAAATGACGATAATTAACAATGGCAATTTTAAGCCACATTTCTAAAATTTGAAAGAGAGCCACATGGAGTGGGAATTTATTGCAAGTATAAACCTAACAGATGATGTCTATATTCTGATTGTAAACCTCATGGAAGCCAAGTATTAGTCACATTCATATATTGAAACGGAAACAATGCAAAAAAATGAAAATTGAAAACAAAAAGAACCTGTGAGCAGTAGTCATCCATCTCCTCCTCCTTCTGCTGTCGCAATTCATCCTACATTTATAACAAGAAATTAAAAAAGAAATTATGTTGTTAATTAGAAAAATTAGAAGATTCCGGGCACAAAAGATGTGACCTTAGTGTTACTGGGAATTAACTGACTATTCAAATTTGGTTATCTAACAAAGCCAGTACTTGACAAAGTTTCCCAGCCAAGAAAGTTAAATGAAAATGTTCATATTCTGGTGGACGTTGATGATAAACTTTTGTTAGCAAAATCATGCTAAGTTGGCTATCATAGTGGTTTGCTATTGCCTGCTGGTTATTGAGTACTTGAAAGAGATGGCACAGAGTTTCGTTCGTGTGGTAAAATGGTTGTTCAAAAATATTTTTTCGTCCCAGAGTTTTTGAAGTATGGAAAGAGTGTTTCGATCATCTGTTACACCTTTAGAAACTATTTACAAAAGACCTCAAAAATAAAACACCCAATTCTAGAAACAAAATCAATATTTAAACTAATGCGTCTGTGGTTCATTGGTAGAGAAGATTAAAAGCCTTCTCCTCCAGTAGGTTCAAATATTGGTGGAGCCTTTATGCTATCTGATGAATAAAATGCATATTTAATTAACATTAATCTATCAAATCACATAAAGAGAGGAAAGGGCAGCCTAGGAGCAAAATACCTGCACTTCCACATTCACACATAGAGATATAACAAAGGATTAACTACCGTATGAAAGCATAAATAGCACTTATTCATAAACTTTCCATCACATAGGATGAAGGGTCAAACCATACGTAGTTCAGAACTAATAATAAATCATAAAGGCGGGAAAAATATTGAAAAAATATTGAGTCCAGAAGTTGAAATTGTGAAATTCATGTAGTGCTGCATCATAACGAACGAAAACAAACCTGTGTTGGTTTTGTTGATTGTGAAGCAGAATATCCACGTCTTAACTTTACCCCAGCTCCCCTTAAATTAATCACTCCAGAAAAACTCAAAGAATCAGCATTAAGCCAAGCTTCCCAGGTATCATCTTCTCCAGTAAAAAGTGCATGAAGTCCCTACACACAGCCAAGATGCAACATGCTTCAATTTGTTCAACTAATTATAGAATAAATATAAAGAACTCAGCTCATAAATGAATGCATACAGGGGTAGAGCCTTGCAGGTCAACTCGAGCTGCAAAGAGTCCTGATGGTTGAAATGTCCGGCGATGCCAAACCTGGAGAAAAGTCCAGAATTAAGGAAAGAAGAAAGCTCCCATGACAGAAAGTCAAAATACCTAAATACTTATCACAAAGTCTACAAAATTATTGGTGAATGAAAACTAATTTGCTCTTCAAATAATACAATTGCAAATACTAGATGCTGGTTCTGCTGAAACCTGTCTGCGAAATGCAATCTCCAACTGTTCAGCAACATCCTCACGCACCGGCAACCAATCAAGGCCCCCCTTACGAGCGAACCAATGACCTCTTAAAACACGTCGATTTTCTCCATGCCAATAGACAGGAAAACAATGCCTCCTTACTAGATCTACCTTCAAAATGAAATTATATAAGTTTCAGAAAAAATTGAAACATCGCTCTGATTGAAAAACAAGAGGTGTTTCATGAAGAGAAAGAAACTAATACATATCCAGCAAGTAGAAAAAGATAAATTGGGGAAAGAGAGAATACTTCATAAAGTCCTCCCTTTACAGGCACACCAACTCGCTCTTCTTCCTCTTCATATAATTGAGATGGCTCAACACACTCTTGAGCATTTTTTCCTTTATCCAAAGGTCGCCCTTTTGGCCCTTCACTACATTCTGCATACTCTCTCCACCAAGTAGAGAGCAACTCTTCCTCTTTCTGAAATTCAACATGCAACAATTGAAATAAAAAAAAAATTAATGATGAACAAGGCAACTTTAATTGACAAAGCAAACTAATCATAACCCCCAATCTTTTGAGCATGATGTTTTCCCTATTCACAGTATTGATTTCACAATCTAGCTACTAGGCTCATCATCCAAAAGATGCTTAGTTGCAAATAAATTGATTAAAACTTGATTTAACAAATTCAATATATCCTACATTAAGAGATGCATGAGTAAAGGGAATGCTTAAACTTTTAACCAAAATGATATTTCCGAATAACCTGCAAGAAAGCTGCCTCTATTGCAAGAGAATCTCTCATACCAAAACGAAAATATTCACCCTTTCCCACTACCTCAGTGCCAGGGATTGAGGCAGCTAACTCTGCAGAAACACAAAAGCAACAATGTGAGATCTTTATTCTATCCTTTCCTTCACAAACTACAATTGAAGCTCTTCCATACTCCATTTGGAAAGGTGGACATGTCACAAAATCATTAAGTTTCATTGGGAAATTGTGAACCTTTTGATCCTGCATAATTGATATATTGAAACCAACCAAATTTATATGTGATTCAAAAGCTAACACAGAGTTCACAAATCAAGCTCATTAAAATCTTTCAGGCAAGATGTTATATCTGAACATGCTAGCATATTATGTTACTTCAATTTTCTTTCTTCACAGAAGCAACTACATAAACCGAATGAAAATTCTAGCTGCTTTGGCAGCTATACACATGATTATTTGAGTGTGCCAATTATCAACTGATCAATGGTAGGTAGAGAGAAGAAAAGCCAACAGAGCAACATCGTCAACTTGTTGATTGATTAGCAATGTCAAAGATTAAGTCACCTTTCTCTGCCAAAGGCACCTTGCAGAAGTACCACCGAATGTCACTACCATCTGATGGACTCCTAGTCTGTGCAAGATACTTCTGACGGCCCTTACATTGTTCTATTGCATCCACCAATCTTGCAATGTTATTCGGAGTATTCTTCAGCAAGTCCGGCGATGTTTCCTCTGAAACCACCTGATTTGTCTCGGAATGTGCCATCTAAAGGTATGTCAAACGCCAAATCGGTAATACTAAGTGTGACCCAGGCTAAATACCCAACTACTTAAATATCAAAGCTCGGGACTTGTTGTGAACAGGAATGGAAGATGGTGCTCGAATTAAAAAACAGAAACAAGTTCTCTTGTCCTTCAAAGTTGGCAAAAAAAAAAAAACAGGAGACTCTCCCAGAATGGAGACAATGGAACCTGAAATCCGCACATAAAGAGTAAGATAACTCCAACGGAACAAGATGTAAGGCATTAACACTGATAAAAACTAACAAGGGACACGAGATATATAGATGGTGAAGTTCAAAAAAGATAATATACAATCATCCCACGCTCTTTCAATCAAATTTAACTCCTCCATTCATAATCCGCTTAGTAACTCACAAGAATTCGACAATTGAGCCTAGTCAAAAGAAAATTTAAGCAATGACATTTAAGAATAGTAAAAAGATACCAATTTTCAGAAATCCCTGAAACAAACCCTACCTGTCTGGTTGCATGCGGTCTCCCCTACCACCGTAATGGAGTTGGTGTTGGGAGAATCAAAACCCAATTTTAGAATTAAAATGCACAAGCGAAGTTAGAAAAGCTCAGAAGGTCCTAACCGTGGCAAGGAGTTTGGTGACGGTGATGCGAGGAAGAAGAAGAAAGTAGCGTCCACGGTTACGCTTTATTGGGAATTTGGTTTCCTAACCAACAAGAAATCAAAGCAAAGAAAGAAAGAAAGGTAGCTGAGACAGAGGAGGTTTGAATGTCAGGTTCACAACAAGCACATGAAAATGAAAATGGCCGATTAAAAAAAATCAATATTATAATTATTTGAGTTAAAAATTAAAATGACTGTAACAATTAAATTAAAGATTTTTTAAGTATAATATATTATATATAGTTCTATGGAAATTAAGAATATTTTTGGTACTAATATGGGTTTAACTTTAATGGAATTGGAGACATTTTGATTGATCGTAGACTTCGATTCATCTTCTTTCGTTGTAGGATTTGCTTCTATAAAACCCTAGCATCAAAGCTTCAACATTTCTGGGAGTCTGAATCGTCCAAAGTCGGTGAGTGGATTTCAAGAGAATGATGGAGCAAAGTTGTCGGCGATTGCCTTCATGGATGCAGCCGAGTACACCTGTTGCAGCAGTTGTATCTGATGATGCGATTGCTAATAAGAAACGGAAGAAGAAGACGACGATGGATTCTTCTGTTCAAAAGCCTGAGGAGCTCTCAACGAGTTCATTTTCTCTGAGAAAGTGCGGGTCTAAAAGTGATCGAATTTCAAGAGAGTCCAATCGTGAGAAAAAGAGGAAGTCCGTGAGAAAGGAGGTTGGCGAGAAGAGAAGAAGAGTGAAGAATGACTCCCATGAATCTCCTCTCATGGTCAATAATGATGATGAAGATGATATTGATGATGACAATGACGATGAGCTGACTGTCGAAGATCTGGTCAGCATTGCTGAAGAGGTGATTCACTACTTACTATTTTGTTCGGACAGGAATCTAAATACCGAATCTGCAACGTCTTCAAACTTAGTAATCTTAATCTCTTGATTTTGATCCATAAAACTCAACAAGACCTCACCTTTTCTCACTACAAATGCCAACAATGTTATCTTACTTGCAGTATGTGAAAGCCCACGAAAACTCAAAGCAACAACAGCATTTTTTAGTAAATAAGGAGCAGGAATTACAAAGTGGACATCCCACCTCATCCTTCTCTGAGCAATCTGTATCTGTCCCTGATGGTAAACATAAATCACCAGCAGTAGAATTGCATGATTCAGTTGATAATTTGAGGAACGAACAAAGCAGCCTTACTAGTTCAAGCAAGCCAGGTGACCCTGCACAGGACATGCTGGATCTGTTGTTAGGTCCTTTGCTTAAGAAACCACCAATGGAGAGAAAGGAGGAACTCGTTGTGGAAAATATTGCTTTTACTGATAGTGTGAAAATGGAAAGTCGGAATGATAGTGGAGAAGAAATAGCTCGTCCAGTGAAGAAGAAAAGCAGTCTCAAAGACAAGGTATCCCACTACTTGATTGAATGATGTATCTGCATTTCCCAATATAGGAAATTAGTTGCAGCCAAGTAAAGAAACTCGAGGTGCTTCATCAGCATCTCCGTTTGTCATCCGACCATTAAATTGCATTTTATTTTTGGACGAAACTCTCCGGGATACTTTTAGGATGTATATTTTCAGGACTTTGAGATAGTGTGCACATGTTGTGCAAAACACTTCTTGGGCATGCACATACTGCAGTTATGTTCATATTTCTGTGTATAATTATTTTAGAATGGCTAGGTTACCCAATCCTTTGTTTTGTGTTTATTCACTCTGTTGAAAAGGTTCCTTCACTTTACAGTATATTCAAGAAGCAAGCTCAGATTTTGTTCCCTACGAGCTCTTGGTGATATAAGCATTCTACCACTGATTTAGTATTTTCAACTTCAGTGTATCATCTTGAATGGCATTTCCACATCATGCCAAAAGACAGAAAAAGAATTACTTCGAAAAAAACTACAAATTTCAGTTAGACTACATATTTGCTAATCACTGTGGTCAATAGTAAGGCCCTATTACAAGCTTCAATAGTGTTTTCATTATTACACACATTTAACTTATATAGCCTTTGGAGTATTATGTTCCACTTCCATGGTCAATCCCTAGCCTAGACAATTGTCCAAGGAGTGAGCAAATTACGGTACTGTTAATATCTATTCCAAGGTCATTGATCAATTAGACAAGGAAGCTTGTCTCTTTCTCTTATGTTTATTTTAAGGCTTCCAAAAACTATCAGTAGAGTTCTCTTTTCCCATTATTGTTATTCCACAGTAATAGTTGCAAACTTGCAAGTGCAACCAGTTCTTTTCACAGTTTCAACTGGATTTAATTCAGGCCTTGTTTAACATTTCTTCCGACAAACTTTTATTTGTCCAAGGATGATTGTACCTGGATAGTTATCATCCAGTTTTGTTGTGATGTGGTGTTAGAATATTCAAGGGATAAAAGTCGAATCCTCATAACAGCTACTTGTGCCATAACAAGTGTTAATTCTCTTTCCATATTCAAAAGAGCATCAAGGGTATTCTTGAAGAATTTTATATCTACATTTGAGTATATATATACCTGTATGATGGGGTGAGTAGCTTCTGGGGCCTGGTATATTATTGAATGAAGGCGTAAAAGTTTTGTTGTATGCTTTATCTGGTTAAGGCATGCCAGAGAGCTTCATATATTATTCCAGAACCAATGCAAATCTCTTGCAACAATAGACCGTGCTGAGTAAGCAAACATGCTGATGTGACCTAACTTGCTGGGTCATTCTCTACCATATGCCATGTTTTTATAGGCGTGTTAAACAACTACATCTTTTGTGGTGGTTGAACTATTGCATACTGACTTCAGTATGTATGCTGATGCAGCAGAGAACAGTATATTGAACTAGACGGAAATTTTGAAGAAATAAGAGAGAAAAGAATAATATAGGAGAGTGAAAATAGTGAGGAGAGGATAAAGAAGAAAATTGTTGTAAAACAGTAACTCAAATTCAGTTCACCTTGAATTACAATTTTCATAACACTTAGTCAGTTCGCCTAAGTATGGGCACGAGGAACTATGAATTAGTCAAGATTGTACAAGTAACTTTGTGATCTTCTAGTTCCAAGTCATTGATCTTATCAACCCCTATTATTTATTGGTTGTAGCTATGGGAAATTATTACCTATCATTAAGACGTTCTGTTTTTTGTATTTGTACTTCGGTAGGGAAGTTATTGAAACCATAACAGCACCGGAATTGGCAGTCCTGCATGATATTAGAGCAAGTGGTTTAAGCAGAGATGATGACCTTGGGTTAACACAAGTGTAAGGCTTGGGAAACTTCTTATCGTCTCTCGGGTCTATTTCTGCATATGATTTGCGTTTGAGGTACTTGCGAAGTGCTTCTTGGGGATTGACTTTGTAAAAGTTCGAATAATTGGCAGACATACCTGGAAAAGACTAGAGCTGTTCATTATGTAGATTGTAGTGGCTCACATCATTAACTAGAAGAAGAATTCAGGTGATTAATAACAGTTTTGAACTCTTGAGTTAAAAATTGACTCTCTCCAAGCTCATGATTAGATCCTTTCAACAGCCGTAAAGTTAAAGAAAACAGTTCCATAGTTTTATGCGCTTGTGGATATTTTGGATATGGGATTGTAATGATTTTACTTTTCAGCGAGAATTCAATGGATTTGCTTAGACAAAATGGCTTGAAGCGCAGAATCTATTGCATGAGTGGTTTAATTGAATGTCAATGTGAGATGCAAAGGAAACTGAGGGAAAGGAAGCGCTGGTGGCTTAACTAGAATCCAGGACATGGAAAATCTTGGTGATTTCTCAGTGAATTAGAGTACCAAAAAAGCATTATGTATAATTATGCTTACAAAGTTGGCTACCAAATGATGACCTGAATCTGACTCAATGCACACTGGCCATTAAAAAGATGCATAGATGTTGTGGAATCAGGCGCCTTCTTTCAAATGATCAGAAGATGCAGAAGCCTAATGGGAATGTTTGACAAGGACAAAGTCCCTGTTAAACATTTCTGTTGGGAAGAAAATTTTTCTACTCGTGGGATCATCTCATATGTGAGAAACATGGTGTATTATATCGAAGAACCTCCAAATGGAGTAAACTACAGTCTGGAGTTGCTCAGCCTATGGAATGTAAAGAGACTTAGAGCTCCCTCTTTTACATTACAAAAAAAGTAGAATATTTTTTTTTTATTGGGAATATGTTATTAGTCAGAAGTGATGCCATTTCTTTTCTGAACGGTACAGGGTGTGGCTGTTATTGATTTTGATATAAGTTTTTGTAAACTTGAACAAAAAGTTCTGTTTCAGATTGGTTGTTTCTGTTTGTGCATACAATTCCCTTGTGGTTTTCTGGATCTGGAATCATGCAGTCATGCTCCAACTATTTTGTCTGTGTGTCATTTGTCATTTTTCTGTAAATGAAACGGCATATATTCCATTTTATTATTCAATTGCTTTCTTAGTTTGGATAATGTTTTTCACCATTTAAATGAGTACTTACCTAATACCTGTCATACTGATAAGTAGTTTAAAACTACAAGTGGGCATTTTACTGAATTCAACTAGGCATCACTGCAATGAAGTCATGGATAGATGATGGATAATTATATTAGGGGCTAAGAGTACCATGACTTCTTCTTTGTCAGTCTTCTCCTTGTCTTCCTGTAATAAATTTTACACGGTCCTCCTGCTAAAAGGGATAAGGAAAATAACAGTCTGTCTTATCTATCAAACATTATCTAGAGCAAACTCTATTATGCCAAAACTCTCACACACATTTAAGTACAAGGTATATAGTTGAACAATCATGTCATGCACGTCTTTTGGTGTTGTCACTTCTTTGCTTGTTGGAGTAGTCTGATGTATAGTCAAAAATGAATTAAACCTCATGCCAGCTTGGTTAGCCCGGAGATTTTCTTTTTGTCAGATTGCTGTACTGTTCTTAGCTGGAAAATATATGAGCATCCATTTAGAAGCTCCCAATCTCTTTCTGCTGGGAATTGATGGGTGGTGTTAGTTTGAATCTTGGAAGTCCAACTTTACGTCCTGTTTTCTTGACATCATCGTGGATTTGGCTCCGGTATTCTCCAAAAGTGAATTTTCTATACACTGAGGGCTCCTTGCAGCTTCCTATTAACGAGTCAAATGAAGGGCATAGAAAATAAGCTATGGAGAATCTTTCCTGTCTTTCATTAGTCATCACCTTGTGTTGGACGCTCCTGTAAGTGTCATTGCTCCAAGCCTATATAAATCGACATTATCGCAAAGGAAATGGTTAGGAAACAGCTTTCTTCAGCTTCTTTCCAACATGACAAAACAGATTGGAGTTGGACAAGGATAAAATGCCAAATTGAGCTTTGAATGAATTAGCGTCAGGCTTGACGTGGTGAGTTGGTATATTCACTATATTGTCAGCTTTTTGCTGATCTAGTTTTGTCCTGTCTAATGACTAAGGCAGGCCACATGAATAACATTTTCTTTTCTTAGGAAAGGTCAAGGAAGGTATATACGAGCTACAGTCTTCCATTCTTGATTCCCAAAACATTTTTATATAGGATAAACCCTATCTGAAAGTAGTCTACATTCGAAGTCATAGAGTCGAGTCACCTCCTCTTTTTTACTGCCTTTTTCTGTTTTCGGTTGAAAAGCATAGGTTGGCTCCATCAGAATTGGAAGAAGAAGTTACTTAATGAAGTGGAATGACATGACTCATAGTCGAGAAAAATGTTATAAATACCTGAAAGAGATCTCCAATGTTGACTATAAGTGCATGCTGATTAGGTTTCACAGCGACCCATTTGGAATCCTTCAGGAGCTGAAGTCCACCGACTTGATCTTGGTAAAGTATGGTAAGAAAATCGCTGTCAGTGTGGGGTACTAACCCAAAGATGTCAGGGGACAATGGACAAGCTGGGTAGCGATTTAAACGAAGGAAACAAGTGCTTTCTTCACACATATCGTCAAAAACCTGTCGTGAGTGACCTAAATTCTCTGCCAGGACCCCAGCAAGTAACTTGGCAAGCTTTGACATTGCCGCTGCAAATTCCGTCATCACTTCCCTATTGGTTACAGTTATCATCATCATCAGATTATCTATGTACTAGTGAAAAACCAAAACAACTTTTAAAAGGGTACTTGGAAATGATCATTGGGATGCTTTTTGGACAACTACCAATTAAAATTGAATAATTTCGGTTTAGCAAAGAAAAAAAAAAGGCCTTAGCCAACCAATGTCATGATTTGAGGAATTAAAGTTATAATCAAATTTGTATCACATCAAATGTCTTAAAAGCAATTAACTCATCTTCTATATATAAAAAGAATATAGAAATATTTCGAATTATTTGTATTATGTACTTTATATATTTCATTGAGAGTTGTTTAAAATAACTTCAATAAATATATAACTTTATTTTAAATACAAACAAATATCTAGCAGGAATTGTGCTGATACATAAAGTCTGAGACTGTTCAGTAGTATGCTGCGTTACTCCTAACTAACAAAGAACCTGTTTCTAAATATGAACAGCACAAAAAATACCCTTTGACTAAACATAAATAACAACTCCATATGTTTATGATTAATTGGGACAGACATGGGGTTAGAAACATGTCGGAAGTACAACTATTGACCAACTTATAATTAATTGAACAAATTAGGTGCTCGCTGCTTTGCAGAAGTTCTATATCCATATGAGCTCTCTTACACTGGTGTACATGCCAACTTCATATAGATATATATCGAGTTGCATTAAGGAAGGTGATCAGAAGATGAGGAATAAGATGTAAAACATATTGTCACTGGCACAAAACGAAACTGATGGAGACCAAAAGTAGTAAATATCATGATATGCATAGATAGAGAGAGTGAGAAAGATTACCTTAAAGAGGTAAACTCCCCATAGCAGTCTGGATCAGAGATTTTAGTGAGAGGGATATGGAAAGCCTCAGACCAGGAGAACTGGTTAGGACAAGTAGCAGTTGGTGTACCCCATCTGTAAGAGTTGTTGAGAAGTCCACAACTAGACTTCCTCTCAAAAGGGGTTTGAAACAACTTCATTTGCTCACTTCTCATCTTCTTCAGCAACTCATGGCTTATCCCATGTTCCACCACCTGGAAGAATCCCCACTCGGTGGAAGCTCTGGCGATGGCCAAAACACAAGCTTTCTGCTTCCTCTCGTCGTCACTGCTGAGACCACTGAGGTCTATCACTGGAAGTTGGCATCCCTCCAAGGCAGGCCCATTGGTGGGATGATGAATTTCAGCTCCAGAGACTGAGGAGATGGCTCCATAGTGGTGCAAAAGAGGTGGACTTGATGGTGATTCTATCATATTTTTGCTTGTTTTATTAACCATGCTTGTTGGGGGTAAAATATGTGAAGATGGTACTAAGAATCCTTAATATATATATAGTGAAGTAGGAGTTTTTGATTGGAGCTGAAGAAGAGAGTGGACAAACAGCACAAGAAGAAGAGAACAAAGATGAAGGCTACTAAATTGCGACAGTTGGCAGGAGGAGAGCAATTCACTCTCTGGAAGTATTGGGCTTGGACAGACCTAGTCTAACTCGCAGATACTCATCTTCACTATTTCTTATAGATATTCAACAGCCACAGAAAAGTAAAGGAAAAACAGAAAGACCATAAGAAGAAGACGATATATGTGTAAAAAGAAAGGATTGGAACCAAACCTAATCTCTTTGTTGACTTTTATTCACAAATATTGTTTTTTTGATTCATTGGTTGGTTCATAGGTAGGGGCTGGAGGGAAGCTTTTGCAGTATCATTGACAAATGTTTTTTTCCAACACTTTTGGGATTTAACTTTTTTTACCAGTACCAGACCATGATTCATGATACATCCTTTTCCTACCCCACAAGCCTTCCCTTTCTTTCTTTCTTTCTTTCTTTCAGATTCATTGACCCGAAATGACACTAAAATCACGCCAAACCAAACGTGCCATTTCAACACCTACTGTAGTGTTCAGTGGACTGTAATGAAGTGATCTACAATTTTATCTTCCAAGGTCTTAAATTATGGATTGCATTGCACTGTAGCAGATTGCGATAATTGCAGACCATATAGTAATCATCGTAATATTAAGTTATCCTTAAAAGGGTTTACCGACGGATTGAAAAAGAACTAAAGGACAGAAAAGGAAAAGGGTTTGGCTTGGCAGGCACATCATGCATGGGGGAATTTTCATGATCATTATCAATTAACATAATCCTTGTTATCTCCTTCATCAAAGTGCCTTTAATTTAACGACTTTGACTTGTAAGAGTTTTATGATTATATATGCTTTACTGGTCGTTAGACACAATTGGGATAAAGTCAACAAACAAAAACAATTGCCAACCATTCCTTAAAACTATGTCTATGACTATCATTGATATTAACAACTATATATTAATATGCCTCTCACCTACTCTTTCTTCTGTCTTCCACATTGTTGTTTCCTGGTGTTTCTTGGAACTGCTTAACGTAAGACATATGCATAACATTAACATGCAACGGTCTGATCTCTGGTACGTAGTTCAACCATTGGTATTTAGATTGGAGTCTGAAACACAATAAACACTGGTTAGCAGTTTAAGACAAGGCACTAACATTGACAACGTTAGTAGTAAACCCAAATACCTTAAATTTGACAAGTGAGATTACAGAGAAACCAATTTCGTTGAAAGACAGTAATAATATTTTAAGTCTCCCTCATTATTTGGGCCATAGTCTAATCATTTAAGTAGATAGAAACAAACTGGTGAAAGGAAAAGGCTATCATTTCGTGAGGATCATCACCAAAACAGTCTCAGGTAGTTAAGTACTTAGGTATCCACACTCAAATCCATAATAAAAAATATTAGAAGTGGCTCCATGTTTCTTGATTCAAACGACTACTTTATATTATTTAATTTAAGCTTTTAACTTATTAAATAATTTATTATATACCCTTTTAAAATGTATTCATTAAGCACATAAAATATTGTCAGGTACTCTCGCTGATAACACATAGAATAGCTAAGCTAAGCTAGGTCAAATTTGAACATGGAAGTAGGAGGAGGAGAAGAAGATCAAGGAAGGCATCAAAGAGTGAGGCACATGTTTGAGGGGTCCCATTACCGAATTCAACGACAGTGTTGCCGTCCAGAAGGGTCTATTCTCTATAGTATAGATCAAAATTTGGACACAAACATAGTGTGAAACCAGACCCTGTCTGTCTTCATGTTTTGTGCCGCCCCAAGACAGACCCCCACCATCTCATTACGTATTTCCCTTGTTTCCTTTCTATTTTAACCGTATCAATCATTGTATTCCTCAGTTATCTTTCTATGATATCATATATCACGGTGAAAAATGAATGAGAACGATATTCTTACCTCCTTCCAGCAATTAAGGTTGTCGTAATTATACTCGCATCATCTATCGCAATCCACGATTTGAACTTTGACTGCTTCTAGCTAGTATGATTTCCACTGTGTTATCTGCTAATGTACTGCTCCTAATCAAAGGGAGTACGATCCTATGAACGAGCGAGCTTTATTAAATAGCTACGTTAATAAATACGGGCGGCGGTTAGCATTGAAAGGAGCGGAACGTTGTTTATAGTTTCTTCTTTGGTCATGTCACCTAAACCGACATTTGAAGATGCTGTCTATAATAAATATAACGACCACGCCTGATCAGTATTGCTTGCATTGCATGCAGGAGATGTTATATAATAATCAGAAAAAGGAATATAACAGAAGCAGGTTATGCTTGGAACCACATGTTACTGCCAATTCCTGAGAAGAAGATTTTGTTTCTTAGCTAAAAAGAAGAAACGTGTACGCCATTTTCAGACAAAAAGAAGCTTTTATTACATAATTTTCCACTGATCATGAACAGTTTGTTCTCTTCCATTATTTTAAGTCTCGCAGGAGAAGCCAAAAAACCTTGTTTTCTCAGTAGAAAGTGTTGTACTTAATTTAGACCGTAGAACAAGAGTCAAAACAAAATATATATGATAAAGGATTGGTTTTTGGTAGTTGTCCTTTGGAAGTTTGTACCACTTGCCAGCAATAATGAAGAAGGGAATTTTTTGATGGGGATGAAGTTTTGTAAGATATGTGGATTAAATAATTTCTTTTGCACTAAAAAAAACATAAATCATATGTTACACTACAAATTGCATCTCCAATCACTATGGAACAAGTTGAAAGTAATGAGAATCACCTTGTAATTAGTATGGTAAATTATCGCTCACAGATTCTAATTACGGAAATAATCTCTTTCTGAAAAATTACAAAAGGAAGGCTACGTATATTAATAACCCTTCTTCAACTCTCGTAAAGCGGAAAACTTTGTTGATAAAAAGATAAATGCTTTAGTAATATGATCTTAGAAGTTCTCTCAATGGTGAAAATGTTGAACTTCTTTGGAAAAAATATAAATATCATATAGCTCTATCTAAAAGAAAATCCCTAACATTTTCTTTGGACACAAATGAGGCAAAGGTCCCTTCAAATGTGCATAATTATGATAGATATCATGTTTGCCCTAAATTTTGTTCTTGAGTGCAGATTCGATATGGGAAACCAACAACTCGCCCCCACCTCTTATTTCTTTTAATAAGAAAAGAAAGAAAAGAATGTGTTTTGACATGTATGAAATAACACTGATTTATTGAGACGAAAGGACAGAATATAACAAAGAAAGGGGCGTTGTGTTGAGTGTGTGTAGGGAAGGGAGGGGTTGTCTTGTACTGGGCGAACTGAACAAGGGAATAAATGGGGGTGATGCAACCTAGCAATACTATTCATCGAACCTCTGCAAATTATTGGCAAACATATGGCCCATCACGTGCTTCGCCGTTGCATTGCATTATTTGTCCAAATCCCATATGCATTAGACACCAGTCAACTCAAACATATGAGCTCGTAGATCCTTGTAAGAATGTGACCCCCCCACACACAAATAACTCCAACGTACCATCTGTACAGGAAGAATATACCGCACGTTGTTTTACAACTCAGGTTTCGCCACTTTCCGTGTTCCTTAGCCTTTGCAGGGTACTTTGACTTTGATTAAGTTCCATTCAGTTTAGTTATCTATACGCGATGCTCAAAACTCTCTGCTAGACTATGCAACCTTGTTGAAAGCCAGTTGTCTCCATCCCCGTGGACGTGGGAGAATAACTTGTTAATTTTGTAAGAAGTAAAAAAATATATTTTTTATCTGAAGAATCAAGTCCCATCTTTTTAACGAAAACAAATAAAATAGAGAGCTTTTCAGGCCTATATTGATCGAAGTGTCCGTTCAATAACACCAAAAACTGAGGATAACATGCTAGAAGAAATATGTATAGATCAAGCACCAAACGTTACAATCCAAGGTGTTAGTGTAATCAATTTGTACACAAGGAAAATACTCAAAAATAAATTTAAGAAAGCTACAATGTCCTTCTGGTTAGACAATCTCTTCCTGGAACACAGGAATAAGCAGTAGGCATCATTATTATCTGGTGCTTGGGTCGATACCTGGCTTTTAGGTTCAAAAATGGCATCTTTACAAATTTTTCCCCCATGCCACCCATAACTGTGATGAGTATCTGTAAACATGAAGGAAACCTCCTACCAGCTGCTTGGCATTTACAGTAAATTTCTTGTACTTACAGAGACCAGACAAATATGAAATTCACCTCACAAAGTTTCCCCCCATCAGCACCTTGGTTCCTGCTTCAATTGGATCCCAGAAGGTGAGCCAAACATCATTGACTAGAAACACAAAGAAAAGCAATTAGAGAATATCTGCAAGTAATTTTTGCGATATGGATGAAAAAAAGTGAGTGAAAGCCTATCAACAGGAACACTAGTGTTTTCATCTGCCTGAACTCACAACCCAAAGTGGTTCAGTGTCTCTGTGCATATCTTTTACTTTAAATTAATCTAGCTAATATCATTAAAGCACCAGACCAAATTAGAGTCTAATTAAAGCTCATCCTAACATAAACTCGGACAAATCACAAGGACAATACCTGTGTAGTGTTTGGTAAAATACTGTTCGCAAGCTCCTTGTTGATGCAGTTAGGAAGAGGCACCATTTGACTCATCACGCCAGGCGTGTCTCTCATGCTGCAAAGATGGTAGTAAAATTTTCAACAACATAAGCAACAAATGAGTCAAAAATATAGAGGCAATTGGCAGGACTGGATGAACTTGAAGTTTAGAACATTTACGTACTCATTGAGGATGGTAGTAATATTGTTCTACTCTAGGCAAATTGGAACATACACATTTGTTTCAACAGAACCACTCAAATATGATGCGCATTGTAGAAAAACAAACTCCAGTTCATAACCTTTCTTGTTTAGCAGTTCAAGTTCTTCTCTCTCCCGCTTCAGTTTCTCTAGATCTCCCTTGTCATCCTGGTTCCAGTAGAGATAAAATAGATATCAGGGCATAAACTTGCAATACTTGTTGGAAATGGACATAAAGAAAGTATACATTTCTTGTAGACACAAATTTTGCTGACCTGAATAAGCGTCTTTTCTCGAGCTTTTAAAATTGTATCAGCAAAACGTTTCTTCAACAAAGCCGCCCTGTAAATGTTCTGAGGGAAGACCTGCCTCTCATCTGGAGCACTTTCAACTAGATCATTCATGAGAGAAAAGATTATTGATGTGATACCCAAAATAAGTAGCAAATGTAATACCCAAAACAAGTAACAAACCAACTTTAAATGCATTCTTCTGAAACTTACAATCTTGGCAGGAATCTGATTTCTTGGAGCTTTGCTTCAGTTGGGAACTCTCTCCAAGTTGTTCCAAATCGCCAACAAACTCTGTGAATTATATTGGATTAGAAACTACAAACAAGTATCATATGAAGCATAAAGTAGAGACCTCATTTCAGATGATCTTTTTCATTTTTGTTTATTACGAGAAATAATAGCAGAACAATGCACTCTGTTCGACCCTTGATTTATAATGAGGGGCTTATTGTCAGCTTTTGTCAAATAAACTTACAAACGATTGTTTATATAAGACACTAAGAAAGTGTAAAGAATAAATTTTTTTTTTAAAATCTAACAGTAAAAAAGCAAGTTTATTTGAAATCTTCCAGCATTATATAGACTCGGTCAATATGAAATTTACAACAGGAAAGGGTCCATTTGATCATGGCAGAATGCAATCACTTGTCTTCTTTTCCATTGACATAGGTGGAAACATATTCTAAATCGATGATGACGGACCAATGGCAGCTTCAATGCTCAATCACAGAAGACACTCCCAAAGGACTCACCTCAAACCTAATCCAAAACCTTAAATAAAAAAGTAAAAGTATACAAACGAAACTTCCGAGAAAGTAATGGAGGTATTCAAACAAACAATGCCACAAATTTTACATCGTCCTGT
>JANKOD010000003.1:4950146-4972026 GCA_026284645.1 Erythroxylum acuminatum
GATGCTAAAACCAATAAAAAAACACGTGTATTTTGTTTTGAGATCCTTTTTAGCCATTAGAGCCAAAAATTAACTTTTACAATTACTATATACGAAGCACTGATTGGTTAACCAGTATGCAATAGAAACTCCAAGTTCAGTAGTCATTAGAACATTGGTCAACCATTAAGTATATTGGTCAACCAGTAGGCATATTGGTCTACTAATATAGCATATTGGTCGACTAGTACATCAACTAATGTTGCAAAAAAACTTATGGTACATCAAATTTAACATTTTTACCCTATATTGGTCGACTACTAACCTATAAAGGTGTTTAAATCATATTTTTTGCGTAATTGGTCGACTAATAACCCATATAGATCGATCAATCACCCAAAAAATGTGATTTGAACACCTTTAAATGCTAAAACTTAGTTTTATTAATGTAATTATTAATTAAACATCCCAAAATGTTCCCTAATAGAAATGAAAAGTTTGTGCATAGTGAGACTTTTAGACTATAAAAAACAATCAAGATGAGCTTAATAAGTAATACATAAAATAACTTTGATGTATCTTGATTTTCTTCTAGACTTGATCTAATATTAAATATTGCAAACTTTGTCTTTTCTTTCATAATCCTTCGATGGGATGATATCTTGTTCTCATATTCGATAGGATGATATCTTCTTCTCATATTCCTTCTCATTAATAACATTAAACTTATTAGTAGTACTAGTGTTTTATTATCATCAAAACCTCGATTGGTACCTCCTTTTTTTCAACAGCTTAGAACTTAATTTTGTTTCATATTAGGAAGTTTCAAAAGAAGATGTGAAGCCAATGATGTGGCTAGTCTTTAGTCATACAATATAAATATATTTTCTGCAACCTGATTTCAATACTTTTGTGTTAGTCATCTGATTGAGGGTGATAGGTAATTAATTGATACAATAGAACACCTTGAATCTAAAAAAATGCATTTGTAAACATTAAATCATAGTCACTTATCAATCATAAAAGCATGCCATATACTTTGTATATATGATAAACATAGAACTTAGTTGTTTTAGTTGTTTTAGTGGTTGTATAAGGATGATTCAAAGGAATAAAGTTCCCATATTTGCTAGGGTGATCAGTAAAAGTCAAAATAATTGATAAGCCATCTAGCTTTGATAAACTTTTAACAAAATTCACATTCATATCTATCCAATCCTACTTTAAAATAGGTATGGGTTAAAATTTTCCCGGAGCTGCAGTAGGTTCATACTTATTGTTGTCACAAACTTCATAATATCTCACAAATATTTTGATATCTACTTGCATTTGATGCTAAAAGAAATACAATTGAATGCTTTTTTAAGTGCCAACTAAATCATAGCATCCTTGACAATAAAGTTATGAAATAAAATTATTATGTGATTTCTCAAAGCTATAGCTTGACCTACAATAACTCGACCCTTCCAATGTAAGTTATCATTAATCCAATCATAGGTTAAATCTAACTTATCACCCTTTTTTTAGCTTTTGAATCAATACTTGTAGATTGCTTTTATTATCCAAACTCCTTAAATTTGCTGTAAATGATCATTATGGATATGTGAAATAAGTACAACGCCTAATTCACTATTAGATATTCAAAATACAACAAATTTTGATTTACTATCACCCCTTTCTTATACTTAATTTCAAAGTCAATACCCAAGAGTTTTGGTTAGGCATATATATTAAATGAGGTTGTAATCTTCTGATCAAGCAAATAACCCAAACTTCTATCATCAATTTGAACTATAAAATGTTCATTTGTCAAATAATGAGACCACTTTCTTTATAACCATAACTAAAGCTAAAAGGTCTTTTTCATAGGTAAAGAGACAAATATATTTAGGGGACAACATTTTACTCATATAGGTAAAAAGATGGTACTCTTACATAATGACTAATTTAATGCCCTCACTCGAAGGATTTGCCTCTATCACTTGAATTTTGTTAAATTTTTGGTAAGGCAATAACTAGTGTTTGAACTAAAGCTTGGTTGAGATTTGCAAAGTTAACGTGGCTTCCCTTAACCACCCAAAAGCAATTGTTTTTCAACAATGTTGTTAAGCGCTTGCTAATTAGACCATAAATTTTAATCAATCTTTGATAGTAACCTAGGACCATTAAAAAACTTCTCAATTGCTTCAAAGGCTTCCTCTTCTTTAGGTCAATAGCTACACCTTTAACACTAATTAGATGTCCCTCATATTCAACTTACATCATAATAAAATAATATTAGGATAACTTGACATATAATTGATGAGCTCTGAGCTTCTGAAATACCTCTCTAAATTAGTAATATTATTAGCAATTTTTGTTTTTTATGATTTCATTTAATTATTATAAAAATATTAAAAATAATTAAATTAGTTAAAAACCTCTTTATTTATTAAATATAAGCATCAGGGACTAGGAATAGGATATAGAGTTAAAGGAAGGCATTAAGTTCAATTTATACATATTTTGTACAAATAAAAATACATATTTTGTATAAAAATTACACAGTTCACTTTTCATTTTTAAACATAAATAAAACTAATTTCATACTAAGAAGAAAAGGAAAAGAATGTGACTTTTTATTATTCCAAATATGACATACGAAATTTTAGCAATTTACTTTTAAGGTATGTATTAAATAAAATTGACACAAGTAATGATTTGTAAATTATATTTTAAATAAAGTATTTAATAAATCAGAGACTTAAAATTTAAAAATTTAATTTAAATGACATTTATAAATTATTAATAATCATCCTTTTTGAGATTAATTATGATTAAATTTTTTTCGTTTTAAGTTTTAATTTTTAAAAATTATCATGTACCCTTTACATTTTTAATTTTTGTTAACCCCCACATTTTAAGGCTAAGGCGAATCATGTTCATAAGACAGTTTAGTAATTTACTTCGCGACTATAAAGAACTACGTGGGATGATGTGGAACAGATAATCCTCAGGTTCCGAAGTAATCCACGTGGAATGTCTTTAGTGGCTCCTGAGATCCTAGCATGCACGACAAATCCACGAGACGATAAGGTACACACAAAATTACGTACTACTTGACTACCGATCTTTGCCGTTCTAACACGGAATCGTCCTGGAATCTCTGTTCTTCTAATATGGCTGTTCCAGGTTCTCCAGATTGGTCAGTAGCTTCAACGAAATCTTGCAGAAGAACTTGCAGAGCCATGAATTGTTTCGTCCCCACCTATAAAAGCCGTCCTTTTCTAGCTTTCCCAGCTTCGAATAGTATAGTTTGTCATGCCAAATCTTCGAGTTGCCCATCTCCCAGGTTAGAAGAGCAACCCAAAACAGAGTTTCCTATTATCAACTTGGATTTGAGACTCCAGGATTCTCAGCCTTTTGCAACATCAGATTCAGAGATTTCAAACCAGTTTTTATGCGGGGTACTCAATGATCCACTAACGCAAGGGGTTGCCTATGAATACTACAAGAAAGTCAAAGAAAGGAAAGAATTCGAGCCAGAGAGACCAGTGCTAAAGCTGCTACTAAGGTATCTGGTACGTTCAAAGAAGTGGAGCTTGATTGAGTCTGTCTTTCATGATTGCCAGCAGTACAATGTCTTTCCTGATGGTTATACTTGCTCGAGACTGATTGGTATCTGTGTTAAGGCCAGGAAGTTTAGGATGGTAGAGACTTTGCTTGAGGCTTGTAAATCTGATAGGGTAATTGCTCTGTTTTCTTTTGAATCAGCAATGAGAGGTTACAACAAATTGCACATGTACAGACAGACTATCCTTGCGTATGAGAAAATGAAATCAGAAGGCATTCTCATGAACTCAAGGTGTTATTGCCACATAATTAAGGCATATCAGAAAGTTGGTGATGTTGATAAAGTTGTCGCTTTGTTTCAGGAGTTCAGGAGTAGAAATTTTAGTTCAAAGCTAGTTACAGGGCAAGTTTACAAGATGCTGTGCGAGTCCTTGGGAAAATCAGGCCGGCCTTTTGAAGCTCTTGAGTACTTCAGGAACGTCACAAAGAAAGGGATTAGCAAGGTTGAATCTCCAATTTACTCTTCCTTAATTTGTTCATTCGCTAACATGAGAGAAGTAGATGTAGCCCAAGAGCTGTTTGAAGAAGCAGAAGAAAAGAAAATGCTAACAGACCCTGAAGTTTTTCTAAAGCTGATACTGATGTACATAGAGGAAGGAATGATGGAGAAGACTCTTGACATTGTTAGGATCATGAAGAAAACAAGCCTTAGGATGTCTGATTGTGTTTTCTGTGCAATTGTCAACGGCTTTGCTAAAAGGAAAGGTTTTCCAGCAGCGATTAAGGTTTATGAACAGCTGACTTCTGAGGGTTGTGAACCAGGTCAGGTCACCGATGCTTCTGTGATTAATGCCTATTACAGAAGTGGGTTTTACTCGAAAGCCGAAATGGTTTTCTTAGAAATGGAGCAGAAGGGGTTTGATAAGTGTCTTGTGGCATATTCCACCATAGTTGCAATGTACGGGAAAACAGGGAGGCTAAGAGATGCACTCAGATTGGTGGCCAAGATGAAATTAAAAGGGTGTGAGCCAAATGTGTGGATCTATAACTCTCTGTTGGACATGCATGGAAGAGTCAAGAATTTGAGGCGGGTGGAGAAACTGTGGAAGGAAATGAAGAGAAGGAAAGTGGCACCTGATAAGGTGACTTACACGAGTGTTATAAGCGCTTATAATAGAGCCAAGGAATTTGAGAAGTGTGTGAATTTCTACAATGAGTACAGACGAAACCAAGGTGTCATCGACAAGGCTATGGCAGGTATTATGGTTGGAGTTTTCTCCAAGACTGAACAAGTCGACGAATTGTTGAAACTTCTTAGGGACATGAAGTCAGAAGGGACACCATTAGATAGGAGGTTGTATCTTTCTGTTTTGAACTCATTGAGAGATGCCGGGCTGCTAGTACAGATCAAATGGTTGCAAGAGAGCTTTGAAGCTAAGCACGTTCTGAGATGACTGGTGGATGATCTCTGGAAACGCCATAGTTGCGGATACAATATTTTGCTACTTTTGTCTATTCTCTGTAAACTCTTCTCCTGCCTGAAATAGGGCATGCACATAAATGGCAACTGGCTGAAATTCATCAGTAATGCATTTGTAAATCACAAGTGATTATATTGAAATTTTGGGAGTCACGCACATAATTATGTTTCTATTAGATCAGAAAACACGTTTCACTCCATTTCATTCTTGTTAGGAGGTAAAGTAAAAGATGCTAGGAAAGTAATCAATTGGTTAAAAGGCTTTACAGCACCAGAAGATGTTACTAGTTATAATGAAAGTCCCTCATTCACAATGCATAAAGAAAAAGTCATTAGCTTGCTAAAGACTACATTTTCTTACACACAAAATGCTGAAAGGTTGTCCCTTTTCAAGGATGTATTTTTGCAAAAAGGAAGATAGGTTCTTTCGCGTTACACCAACATAGCTAAAAAAATGTAGATCAAAATTGCAAATACATATGAATTCTTATTGTTTTTGCACCACCATTCATGAGAGAGATTCTGCAAATGAACTATATGACTTTCACCATTAACTAGAAAATTTGGGAGGGATCAAGAGGCAAAAACGGTACATGTATTGTAGGTAAATGGACAATTGTGAAATGGTATTTACCTTGACCGTATGAAGATCAGTTCTCTACTCCTTATTCATCTCTATTAAGATTTCAGTTATGTTTCAGTATCAGTATCGAGTCTTCTTCAATTAAGAGTAAATCACTGAACACAAACTACAAGAGGTTCCCCCATCAAAACCTCAGGAGAAAACTATGCAACCAAATCTTATTGTTCGAATCTCCAAAAATCCACAAATTAAAATTACTTACCCTCTTTAGAACCAAACATCTTCGTCATTGACAATGGGGTTCTCAAGCGCCCATTCACCTCAAACTTCTAAGGAGAAAGCTCACACTACGTAGGAAGCTCCTCTTTTGCGTCCTCATTCCGATCAAGCAAACTATAAACTACAACTCTACAGAAATAATGCGGTCCTCTTTGGACAACTCATGATAACTCTTCGAAGCCTTGTCCACGTTCTTTTGCAAGGATTGCATTCCTGCCACAATCAACCTCACGTCCCTTGGTTCTTTCCCTTAATTTCCTCATGGACAATGTGTCTAGAGCCTCCTACAGCAAGCTAATGACTACGTTCCTTTCTCCGCAACGGTCCATTAGGAGATCGTTCTCAAACAACGCCTTAAAGGACAATAGATTCAAGTGGAAAATTTCCTCAAACACTTGGCGCACCATCTAAGTTTGATCCATTTGGTTAAAAAACCTCGCGAACTCCCATTTCACCGCCGACAGCTGCGCCGCGACCAATCGCTCTAACAACTTCAAACTCCCTCTCGTCGTTTCCGCCATTTTCGAGCTTTTTCCGCAAAAGGGTCTTCAGCGATTCAAAAGATAATCTCTTTTAACTTCGAGCACTTGCGCAAAAGTTAGCTCCACAAGAGTTGCTGAAGATTGGATATTGGCCAAAAATACGGAGAATTTCGCAAGATTCTTTTGGCTAATTGAGGAAGCTTTCAAGAAATCAAATGGCCGGTATAGAAGAGTAGTGGGTTCCGTTTTTTAAAGAAAAAAATCGTCACTCACAAAATCATAATATTCTGAAATTAAAAAGATACTGTTCGGACTAAAATACCCTCAACACTACGATCCCTCGTTCTTTTATTTCGTTCTTTCACCAACTCTTCTTCTGTTTTCTTCCCGCCGCTTTCCTTCTTCTCTCCGAGTCTCGCCGGAAACTTACCGAAGTCAATCGATTTTTAAACGGTTTTGTGGGATTGGAAAGCAATTGGTTTGATTCACTTTCAAATTGAAGCGAAAGCGACGTTGAACCTCGGGTTTCACTCTTCTCCTGACAAACGTTGTAATATTGGTGAGGACCTCGTCTCTTGCTTTAGTTTTCGACATGTTAAACATGTTTTCGTTAAAACTTATGGCTGAAAATCGGATTAAAGGAACATTATCGTTTGCATGTTTAACTGACAATTTGAAGATTTCTGTCTTTGCAAATTTTGTATTAACCACTGACGGCGTAATTTTATTATTAGGAGTATAAACATTAGTTACACGGGGAAATTAGGGAGAGCTTGAAATGGCTGTTGACGAGAAAGAGACTTCCCTTGAGCAAGAAGAAGCTATTGAAGTGGAAGAGAAAGAAGAAGAAGCTATTGAAGTGGAAGAGAAAGAAGAAGAAGCTATTGAAGTGGAAGAGAAAGAAGAAGAAGCTAACAAAAGTTTCAAGGATTTGGGGGTATGCGAGCAGTTGGTGGAAGCTTGTGATAATTTGGGTTGGAAAGCCCCTACAAAGATTCAAGTGGAAGCCATTCCTCATGCGCTTGAAGGTATGCAATATGATATAATAAGCAAAGTTAAAAGTAAAGAAACAACCTTTCACTTTATTATATTCAGACTTTGTTGATTCGTTCTGATTTGCTTGCTTCTGTTATAGGAAAAGACTTGATCGGTCTTGCACAGACAGGATCAGGTAAGACGGGAGCTTTTGCTCTTCCCATACTACAAGCACTCTTGGAGTCTTCACAAAAGTCTGTGCAAGCTTTCTTTGCTTGTGTACTATCTCCTACAAGGTCTTGCTTCCATTTATTTTAATTTTAAGTTCATCTACCGTTATAAAATATATTATGTTCTAAATTTCAGGCCATGCTATGTTACTAATCATTTCATGTTATTGAAGGGAGCTGGCTATTCAAATAGCTGAGCAGTTTGAAGCTTTAGGATCAGGCATTGGTGTGAGATGTGCAGTGGTAAGTTTTCTCAATCTAGATTCTTCTTGTTTGATCTTGGGCTTTTTGTTTGATGAATTGGAAGGATCTCTACTTGTTGCAATAACTATTTTTGTGTGTATGTTGATGCACTTGTCTGTTATAAGAGAATTGATTGCTATCTTCTAATGTCTATAAGTGACTGTAAAGTTTAACTCCAGATCATTTATTGATTTGTTTTGTTTCTGTGTGTACTTTTCTTCCATAGCTTGTTGGAGGGGTAGATATGGTGCAACAGGCTATTAACCTGGGAAAGCGACCCCACATCATTGTAAGCTTCTGTGAAATTATAAATGGACTTTGAAATATTTATGCCTCCCAATCGCACACGTCTTGTGCACGTGCTGGGGTGTTTAGATAATTTTCTTCATTGATGAATCAAGTGAATGAGGAAGATGTTTATCTGTCGAATTTCTTAGGTTGGGACACCTGGACGCCTTGTGGATCATTTGTCAAATACAAAGGGTTTTTCTCTCCGCTTGTTAAAATACCTGGTATGATCTTTTTTTTTTTATATAGCTCAAGCAATCAGATTCTTAGAATTATTATGTACTTATTTGCGACTTCACTTCTTTGGATTCTTCTTTCTTAACTACATTATTGTGGTAGGAATGTCACAGCTGTGTAACTTTTACATATACCTCAATAGTTGCATTAAGTTTTGCGAAATAGATTGCGTTTCTTTTTGTGCTCCTATAAATTAGTCTCCACTTCTGAAATGACCACAGGAAGCATGACATAATTGGCTATTTTCATTCAAAGAAGTAGGGAAAAGAAGGTCTGCATGTCTAAAATGTAAATGGTATTGGTAGTATGATGACATATATAAAGGTCCTTTTTCATCTAATTTATTATGGGATGAAACTTATACACACCTTGATTAACTTTCTGCCTTCAATTTGCACTTTTCAACTAATTTAAGTTGAAAAGCATAATTGAAGGCACGAGCTCTGTGAAGTTCTTTTCCTTTTGATAAATGAATTGGCCATTGATGGAACTAGAGGAAAACTTTGATGTTCTGAAATGATTAGTGCTCTTCTTGTTATACATCTAGTAGCCTTAAAGTGCTTGACCTGGATGAAGCAAAAATTCTAAATTTCCACTTATCCTTGTGTACTTTTGGATACTAATTTTCTCGGTTTATGGTGAATAGGTATTAGATGAGGCAGACAGGTTGTTGAATGAAGACTTTGAGAAATCACTTGATGACATTCTAAAGGTTATTCCACGGGATAGGAAAACATATTTATTTTCTGCAACTATGACCAAAAAGGTATGAACAGAGCACATTTCAATAACAACCTTTTCTTCCTTATCCTGATTTGTTATTAGCATTTGTTTACGTGTCCTAGTATGTGGAGCTTTTTACATTTCTTTGCGGCATGTTCTGTACTTTCGAACACACATAGACATGTACTCTAGTAGATGAAATGATGGTCAAGAGTAAAGATTTGTCATGTATGCTGGCTAAGGTGTTCAAACTTTAGGGTGAATTTAGGTGAAAGTAGTTAGTTAACCACATTCTTTACTCCTGGTTATTATGCGGATGAAGACACACACACAAACATTCACACACACATATATTATGAAGTTCAGAGTTTAAATACTTGATGCATGGCGAGGCATGACATGTTTGCTTCGAGGAAAGAAACAGTTTATGAGCTGCAAATTTCAATAGAATCTTCTCATTTTGAGTTTGATACAAATTTACTAGTTTACTATAAACTAGAGAGTCAATGAGTGTAGCTTTAAATATGTCATCCTAGTATTGTTAAAAAGAAATAAAGCAAAATGATTAATTCAATTAATATAGTTTTATTGCCAAATTTAGACGCAAATGAATTTATCACAGAATGCTGTAAGTCTTATCCAAATTTTTACTGTCCAGGTGAAGAAGCTTCAGAGAGCTTGCTTAAAAAATCCTGTGAAGGTATGTAGCAGCTTTTCAATCAAGTATGTAGCAGCTTTTCAATCAATGTATTTTTCCCATGTTCGTTCTAATACTTAGTAATGCTTGTGAATATTTCAAAATTTTCAGATAGAAGCAGCTTCTAAGTATTCCACTGTTGACACACTAAAACAGCAGTATCGCTTTCTTCCTGCAAAGTACAAGGTGTGTATTGTTCCTTGCTTGATACATGAAAAAGAGAAGGGAAAGACAAATTGTGTTTAAATGCAAAATTCTGATTGGTTATGGACTGTAAGATACAGCCATCTCACAGCTATAGTCTGAATGAACTCATTTCTTTTTTTTTTAGTTCACTAAAGGAGATGAGGTTAATTATTTTGTGAAATCACATGTGCCGTCTATAATATGAGTTGCCATATCTTTAGACTCCCCTTATAACCAATATCTGCAAAATAATTGGCATTGTTTTACTTACCTAGGATTTAGATCAACCTAGTGGTGAAGCTTTTGTATTCCTCTCTAAGAATTATTTTTGATAGTTCCATTAAACTTTGTTCTGTTAATCTCATAATTTAATGAGAAGAACGTAGAAAAATTGTTGCAGCTCTTATAATTAACAATCTTTATATTACCAATAGGAACCCTGGAGCAAAAAAAATATAGGAACCCTGGAGCAAAATTTGCTTAACATACTTCAATTCAGCGAAAATTCTCTGTTTTGAGTTATATGTTTACCATGTTTGTAGGATTGCTATCTCGTATACATCTTGACTGAGATGTCTGGAAGCACTTCCATGGTTTTCACTCGAACATGTGATGCAACTACTTTTTTGGCTTTGGCTCTTCGTAATCTTGGCTTACGGTCAATTCCTATTAATGGGCATATGACCCAGGTACTTCTTAATCTACCTAGTGTACTTGTGTTTTGCTTGGTTAAAATTACCCTAATTTTCTTTTTGCCTTCTCATGACAGTCAAAGAGACTTGGAGCCTTAAATAAGTTCAAAGCTGGAGAGTGCAATGTTCTTATATGCACTGATGTTGCAAGTAGAGGATTGGATATTCCATCTGTTGATATGGTTATTAATTATGACATCCCAACGAACTCCAAGGTCAGCCCTGCTTCTTTTATATTATCTATACAAGGGTGGAAGTAGTATACTGTGGTTTTCAATTCCTTAAAAGTTCAAAATCTTGCTACTAATTAGAGTAACTGAGTCATGTTGATCACGTACTGGTAAATTGATAACCTTATTTGTTGTTAACTAAAACGGTGGTGCTGCTTGGTGCTGCTAATTTCCACGGTGAAGAAAATATGTAAAGTTTTGATGTGTTTTAATTGTGTGGCATATTCCA
This sequence comes from Erythroxylum acuminatum, assembly GCA_026284645.1. Classification (NCBI taxonomy): domain Eukaryota; kingdom Viridiplantae; phylum Streptophyta; class Magnoliopsida; order Malpighiales; family Erythroxylaceae; genus Erythroxylum; species Erythroxylum acuminatum. The sequence goes on from JANKOD010000003.1 coordinate 4,961,232, forward strand.
ATGACAACTGATTTACACTGTAGAATTTTGAGGATATTTTGCTCTTGTACTTGGAATAAAAACTAAGGTGCATCATTTTCAGAAAAGATGCAAACATATTTTCCCTTTCTTCCTGAAGTTGCTAGTGATGTACACAAATAATTCTATCGATAACTGACTTTCCACTATTAGTAAAAATTTAGCATTACTCTTAGAACATCTATTTTGCAATAATATTTCTGTGAATTGCAGGATTACATTCATCGTGTTGGAAGAACAGCTCGTGCCGGACGATCTGGCATAGCTATCTCACTAGTGAATCAGTATGAACTCGAGTGGTACTTACAGATAGAAAAGCTTATAGGTAAACGGGACATTTCATGATGTCTCAACGAGGCATTGAGATTTAAACTGATCACACTAGTGTTTACTCTTTTTGTCTCTTGGTATAACGAAAAGCACTGACAGTTTACTCTGTTTCAGGTAAAAAGTTACCTGAATTTCCTGCTCAAGAGGAGGAAGTCTTGCTATTGCAGGATCGTGTATCAGAAGCCAAAAGAATTGCTGCAATGGTACTGTTTCTGAGTTCTAACACTAATTCCTTTTGATTGAATATCAACTTCACTCCCATATGTCCAACAAAGGTATAACCTTTCCCCACATCCCGCTCCATTGGAATAAACCCGAAAAAATGTTGCAGTTCCCCACTCTTTTTTTCCTGTTTATTGATATAACATCTGGATCTTTCTCCCGCATTCGCCGGTCAAATTTGGAACATTATGCGCCTTTAAAGTTTTATTTAGGAGATTCAACTTGTTTGCATGTGGTTTACTATGGAAGTTATTATTTGGCCACTGAGTTATTTGCTTGTCATGTTATTGATTCTATGTTTATGTTAACCAGAATGTTTTTGTTTCACATTATAAATTTTGTATCAAGCCATTGTGTTCCTCTTAACTTAAAATCATTTTTAAACTTACGCAGAAAATTAAGGAAACCGGAGGCAGGAAGAGGAAGGGCGGAGGAGGTGATGTTGAGGAAGATGTTGAGAAGTATTTAGGCATCAAGGATAAGAAGTCCAAGAAATTTAGGAAAAAATGAGAGGTTAGAAATGTATCACTTGAGGTAGCAATCAGCTTTCAGTTTTGCCTGATGAGAATTTTTGTTATGAATTTTGTATTACAACACCAACTCAGTTTATGTTAACCTGAATCATTATTAGGCCTTCATTAAGGTCAGATACTGTTATAGCATTATGATGTAATCCTCTTTTTCTTGGAATTCTGAGTCATATTTTCCTAGAATGCAACCCACCAAACCTGCTTAGTAAGAAAGGTCTTTGAATCCTAAACATAACAATAAATAGAGTTTACGTTAAATATGTATGGAGATTATTTTTATGATGTAACAAGAATGGCTTTTTGAAAATTAACACTAACCAATAATGTCTACAAAATTGTATCCATTTTTTTTCCAAAAATAAAATCAATAATTAAGGGACTGTTCGATTTTATTTTTATTTTTTGTACATTTTAGTTTTCAGTTTTTTAAATAAAAAGAAAATTTTATTTGGTTAATATCATTATATTTATATTTTTATACTGATAACAATTATATATTAGATAAAACTTAAAAATAAATTATTTTTATTAAATAAATTTATCTTAATATCTTATACAATATTTATTAGCAAATTATTAATAAATTTAGTTTAGTTATTAAAAAATAATTTTAAAATTTAATTTTTGTAAATATTATATATTTAGTTTATAGTAAATCATATTATAAAAAATAAAAAATAGAAATTACTTTTTATAGTTTTCATAATTTTGAAAACTAAAAAAAAAAATCTATACTAAAAATCTAAACTAAAGACTCAACACAAAAAAAATAAAAAAAAATGAAAACAAATAGGTCTGGCTGCAAAAAATTTAGAAGTTAAATAGGAATGTTAATGATCATTGTTGATAATAAATCAAAATTTAGCTATTCAAGGTTTGAGCATGGATTTAAAATTTTATTTAAATTTGAATTTGATTTCAACCATACCTAATTTGACTTATTAATTTTAAACCAATTTAAATAAATTTTCATATTTATTACTCTAATAAAAATTTTCAAATCCTCAATTTTATTTTAAATTTGAATTTGATTTCAACCATACTTAATTTGACTTATTAATTTTAGACCAACTTAACTAAATTTTCATATTTATTACTCCGATAAAAATTTTCAAATCCTCAATTAAACTGGACTCGACTTTTATCATCCCTACCGATCACATAACTTTTTAGGTATTTAAAAAATGACTTGTTTTCATAAATTTAAATTGGTTTAACGCTACTTTGTCAAGTCAAACGTTGCGTTCTCTTTCTGGACGAGGCATGGCATGGTCCAAACTGCATATAATGAAAATCATTAAAGCCCGAGTAGAGGGTCAAAATGTAAGTTTATAGTTCGTCAATTGACATGAACTTGCATCCGGTGAGGACCGTGAGGTCCTACGAGCGACCTGCGGCCAATTGTTGTAGTTGAACGAACAAATAGCAAGGAAAAGTCAGATATAGATCAAGAGGAAGAACAATAACAACGGTGGTTTTGAAAGATGGAATAACAGAAATCATTGGAAGCATTTATCTAATTATTGTTTCCCATCAGAGCTTTAAACACATGCTCTCATTCTGCAAACTTTAAGTTGCTACCAAAAGGCTCTAATTTGAAGTAATTACCTAACTAAAGATGCATGAAACATAATGGCAAATTAAAGTTACATTACATCAGCTAAGTGGATCTTAAAATTTCAGCTCAAGTATTCGCCCAAAGGTAATGTAAGCAATTTGGCTAAAAAACGTGCTTCATGCAATCCCTGAAAGGTGGTGAGTTACCAAAATGAGAAATTATGCATTGAGTGAAATGTCAACCTTTCGAGGAGGAAACACAACATTTTTATTTCCAGGAAATGCATTACGAGAGATATCGACCAGGGCCTTGAAACTGTGTGGTTCATGCATTGATAGCTCTGACAAAACTTTCCTGTTCAGCTGAACGTTCTCCTTCATAAGCCCGTGCATGAAGTTTCCATAATTAACCTGAAAAATGACGTAAGTTAAGGTCGTATGAAAAAGTATTAATTTGAATATCACCTATGATCTAGTTTCCTTAAAAGACAATATTTGCATGCTCCAGTATGCAATCAAAGAACAGAGAGGAAATGAAAAATATGCAGTAGAAGAAGAAAGGTAATATACAAGATATATGAGTAATGAGTGAATACTTAGGCTATGCTTTTAGCTATCCTGGCTATAGTGGAATCTTCACCCAATTAATCCATCAGATTCCTACTAGTTGGTTGAGCAAACCCCAATTTTCAATTTTTACATGAATGTATCCACCATTGTAATTTGGAGAAAAGAAATGGTGTGGAATACTATTTGATTTCATTGAAATCCACAGCTAAAGTAAAGGTGAAGTCATGAAATTTGAGGTTTGCTTAGCAGAGTTTGAAAATTTAGGACTTCAGTTATTCTGATTCAATTTCATTAACTAAAAATATGGCTTTTCAATGGTGAGATATACTTGAACTCATAGGACAATGAGTTGGCTAGACTTTCAGCCTATATACTTTTCTGCAGCAATCTTTCTTGTTATACATAAAGCATGCATTTCCCTTGGCCCACAGCAATCAAAAAGATGTAACCATTCACTTTAACCTAGGAGCTTAAAGCACAGGAAGGCATGGAAGAGAGACTAGAAATCCTCTTAGTTCATGACCGTGGCAAGGAAAACTGCTGATTAAGCTCTTTAAAATTGGAACACAAGTGGTATGATTTCTAAAGTATCTAATATAATACTTCTCATTATATATAACTCTATACAATTGATTATTTAATGAAAATTGGCCAAAGAGAACACAAACAAATAAACAAATGAAGAAACATACCCCATGTTGGCGAGCACCGGCATTTATGCGTTGGATCCATAGAGAGCGCATGTCTCGCTTCTTATTGCGCCGGTCTCTATAGGAATATTGCAATGCTTTCTCCACTCTCTCCCTCGCTATCCTTATGCAATTCTTAGCTCTTCCCCTGAATCCTTTTGCCAGCTTTAGTATCTCCTTCTTGTTCATCTTTACAACCTTTTCCTATCCTGTTGCACACAAGTATAAATGTAGACAGAAAAGAAGTTAACAGTGGGCTCGAAAGGGAGATTTAGAGTAAAAAATTGGGGAAAGATTTAGATCCGTCAGTAGAATCAATATAGCACGAAATGTATTACTCTTTTTATGCCATTACAGATAGATAACTCTATCATTTTGAGAACAATTACAGCTAACATTTTCATCAACGGACACCCTAAAAACTAAGCCACTAACCAGTCTTGCAGCTCCAAATGACAGCAAAAAGATTCAGCTTACTAAACTCACTAACGTCTTTAAGGGGTCAAAAATCAAAGAATCAACTGATAAGCAATGATTCACCATTCTGATTATGCAAATGAGAATTAATTTCTCAAAAGGAAATTCCCTTGAGGTACCTGTCAATCGAAGTAGATGGCTAGAATTTGAGAACTTGCAATGCAAATTAGTAAAAAATTGAAACCTAATAACGAATTTACAAAACCAGCACATTCAAGACACTTTGACGTAAGTTTCATCATCAAAGATCAAAACTTCAGAATTCATACAGTACCTGTAAATACGAAACCCTAATTAAAACCCTTATTCTTCTTCAAATATTCGACAAACATGTAACAAGTCTTGCTCCGTCTTAACGTTTGTTCTTCAACAGTTCAACAACCGGGTAAGAACGGTAAGCGTGAAAGCAGAGAGCGAAAGAGTGGCCGAGTTTAGACGCACAGGAGGCTCGAGTGTGGGTGGTAAGTTGTAGAGAAGTACTGACCAAAGAATTGCAAACTAAGAGAGCTCGAGTCCAAGGCCCAAAAGGAGCAAAACATAAGGTTAACCCATCAAATAATAGACACTGTTGGTAGTATATAATAAAAAATAAAGGTGATCCAAAATTCAATTTTATATTTTAAATATGGCAAATCAAAATAAAAATACAAAATTATGTCATAATATCTAATATAAATTTAAGGTTAAAAATATTCTACCGATGTTAGACCGTCATAAAATTGAGACAATCATAAAATTGACTAAATACTAAAGACTAAAAAAAATTAAAAATTTTGAAATATAATTAAAAGACATTATCCTTAATTATTGAATAATATGAAGTTTAATTAAAAATTATTAAATAAAAATTTATTTATTTATTTTTGTTTATAATAATTTATTAATTAATAAAAATTGAATAATAAATTAATTTTTAACAACAAAAATTATTATAATAAATCAAACAGAAAAGTTAAAAACTGAACTGAAAAGTTGAACGATTCAAGATTTTTACAATTAAACGGATGAAATTGATTAGATTTTAAAGAGAATTCATCCTCGTACAGTTAAGAAATAAGCCCAAACATTATTTCTTTCCATTTTAAGTTATTTATTATTTGTTGTATATACGGGAAAGGTAACAGATTTGTACATCTTTTATGGTTATATTTATTTTAAAAAATATTTTTATGGTTTAAAATATTAAAAGATATTTTGTACCATTAGAAATAGTATAATATGTTACTTTATTAAACTTCTATAGAACAATTTAATATAAACTATTACGTGACTTGTTTTAAATGTGACAAATTATATATTTTTTAACATATTTTTAATAACGAGTTTAATTTAAATAATTTGATAGAAATTTAATATTTTTAATATTGAAAAATATTTTTTGTATTTTTAACAATCATTTTACTTTTAAAAATAAGAAAAATAGATAAAAACTATGTATCTTTCAATCTAAAGAAAAAAGTGGGAGTCATAAAATATCTATCTACAATTATTAAAATTTAAGTGGAAATTAGCAAATGTCAAGTTCAAGTCATTGTCAAAGTAAAGTTAAATCGGTAATACAAGAAATTTTAAGTTTAAAATATTTAAGTAATATTAGACTTTCATATAATTGGTTAAAGATTGAATAAAATTAAAAAAATTAAAAAATAGTTGAATCCATTAAAATTTAAAGTTTAATTAAAAAAGAAGTCTGTTAAATGAAAATTAATAATTAATTAATTAATTGATCAGCTTTTAACAACAAATATTATTAAACTAAATCATACCAAAAAATTAAAAAAATTAACTGATCCAAAATTTTCAATCTTAGAACGACGGAACCTATTCAATCTTTAAAACATTAGATCTTTGAGTTGTCTCATTCAAAATATTGAAGTACCTTCTCAATTTGAAGGACTCTTGAACCTGTGGGGAAAGCCAACTCCATGGACTTCAAGATTTCCAGTCAATTAAAAAGTGAAATTCAATGGAATTGGTTTTAGAACCATTCCTACCTTAGCTTACTTCTTGATCCCACCACCACTAGCGTCGCACTCGTTCAAAGTCATCAATTCAAAACACTAGTATTTGGACACGTTCAAACTTCAAACACAACATAAAACCTAGTTCTTGAAATTTCGGAAATATTATTTAATCAGGTAGTAATCCACATTACATGGGACGTGCCAATTGGATTGCATTCCCATGACACATGCCTGAAACATACTAGATACACACCACCAACTCGCAGATTTTCCACAATATCTACTCACCAGTCACCAACACCTGTTGAGCTAGTCTTTGCAACACCAGAAGATTTAGGGCCAAGTCAGACCTTGACTAAATAAACCAACGGCGATTGCGGCAACATGGTACATTACATCAAAGCCCTTGCTGTTCCAATCTCCACGGAGGGTACATTAGTTATTTCAGTTGCTACATTCGTGTAATTTAATTTTAATTAACGGCGGGGTCAACGACAATTGCCTCATGCCGGCATTGGCTAAAGGATATGAAGATAAAATCTGGCTCCTCCTCCACGATAACATTATATATATATTCGTACCGTAAAACCTCTTCCATTTCATCGATCTCTATCAGAAGTAAATTGATCTTTCTGCCTGTCTCTCTCCATATCCCTCTTGTCTTTTCTCTTCCCATAGTCCATACATCTTTGTTGTGTAGAATCTTATATTTGCGTGTGTTAGAGATATACGCGTTCTTGTTACAAGAAATATAGAAAAAGAGATGGCTCTATCGATCGGAGAAGCCAATATTATACCAACCTCCGGCTTATATCCCAACAACATCAACAACGTTAATGTTAGTTTTAACGTTAACGGTAGTAACGTTCCAACGGCAACAACAAGATTCCCCCTAGATGAAAATCTCTCCGAATCCATCTATTCTTCACAAGAGGATTCCAAAGTACAGAATTTTGAGCAGAGTGAGAGTCCTCCTCGTCATCATCAACCTACCTCTTCACCAGACAGTTTAAAGCCTTACTATCATCATCAAGATCAAGAACAATATCAATCAACCCGAGAAGAAGTAGAGGAAAAAGTTGTTGGCCAGGTTACCGTTGACGAAGATTCAAAATCCGAGATGTGTGGAAACGACGTTCAAAGCTTGCCACCGCAAAAGGGAGACTTCCCAGTTGAGCACGAAACACACGGTGCTAATGAACTCGTAATCCAGCCTCACTCGCAGCTTCCAAAGCCAGAGGCGCCTCCAGGTCTTGTATCAAACCAAAACGGCGTTGTGGAAGGTCCGATTCGATCCAAATCCTTCTCGGAGAGTCTGTCCATGGACGTGCCTTCTTCTATTGGGAAATTCTTTAAAGAGCGGAGCAACAGCTTGTCGGCTTCCATCGCTAAGCGTTTGTCCTCTCTAAAAGAGGAGATAGTGATCAATGATCAGAAAACAAGACCTGTAAATTCCGACGTCACGGAGATCAACATCCCGGGCATCAACGTGGTCGTGAGGATCAAAAACGACAACGAGTTACAACAAGAAACACTGAAAGGTCGCATAAGTTTCTTTTCCAGGTCAAACTGCAGAGACTGCACTGCGGTTCGGACATTTCTGAGACAGAGAGGTTTAAGGTTCGTAGAGATCAACGTTGACGTGTACCCACAAAGAGAAAAGGAGTTGATACAAAGGACAGGAACCTCTCAAGTGCCGCAGATTTTCTTCAACGAGAAGTTGTTCGGAGGTTTAGTGGCGTTAAACTCGTTAAGAAACAGTGGGACTTTTGATCAAAGATTAAAGGAGTTGCTGAGCGACAAGTGCTCCGGCGAAGCCCCCTCGTCGCCGGTGTACGGTTTCGACGACCCGGATGAGGAGGAGCCGACGGACGAGATGTTAGCAGCGGTGAGACTGCTGAGACAGAAGCTGCCAATCCAAGACCGTTTGATGAAGATGAAACTCGTCAAGAACTGCTTCGCCGGAAACACCATGGTCGATTTTCTGGTTCACCACTTCGATTGCGACCGAGAAAACGTAAGTACATAACATACTTGATATTTTGTTCCGTTCTTCTTGACCGTTGGATGTTGGTTGACTTTTCTTTGAAAGTTAAAAGACCTAACGAAGTCGTTGACTATGACTATTGCTTTAAGTACGCGATCCCACGGGAAGTTAGAATCTGGACAGTTAGGGTAATTAATATAAAATTACTTTATGATGAAATTACTTTTTTAGACTCTTTTCCAGCTTGCTAGAGTCATTTATATCAAATTGATTACTTAACATAAACGATAGGTGACATCCAATAGAGACGGTGAATTAAAAGAGGCCAGATATTTTGTCCAGTTTTTATGGTGTTTTATTGTATCTAGTGAATCTCAGCCATTCATTTGTGCGGGCTTTACGTTTATTTATGTGGAGTCTACGTGGGATCCGGATAAATAAATAGCTGAGATTTACTGGACAAAATAAGACACCATAAAATTGGACAGAAAAATTTGTTCCAAATTAAAAAGGGCAAAAGGATAAGCGAGTGGACCACCAAAGCTCCTAGGCTTAGGCTTAATCATTTTTCACATTTCAGTCACTGGACCAACTGAGCGTGTAAACATCATTGCTTTGTCGTATCTTTGTACATATATTCATGATAGGGGTGCCTGGAAGTTGAAAGCATAATAGAAGATGCGTGTCATGATAATGACAGAAGAAGCTCCGCTCTTCCCGCATCAATTCCGTAAGGAAAAAGTAAACGCGCATTGCTTTGACTTTTGCTTGCGTTTTTCATTTCGCTTTTGATTTTTTGGTGTTTTGATTGCTACTGTCCATTAATGACAAGACCATAGTGGCAAGAATAAGTTGTTGTGGGTAAGCTTTCAAATTGGTACCTTCCTTGGTTGATTCTGCAAATGAGAATCATAGCTTGAAAGTAAATCTCCAGAATTTTGATTGTTAATGATTTAAGTTAAGTGATCAAATTGGTTAAACGATCAGGTTCCCACTAGAAAGTTCCAAGTTGATTGACACAAGTTGCTACAATTCCTTGCTTCATGATCCTAACAGATACTTATGATGTGTGTAGGCTGTAGAGATTGGTAAACAAATGGCCAGCAAACACTTTATCCATCATGTCTTTGGGTAAGAAACAATTGATCTTGCAGCAATGGCTTCCTCACACCTAAATTTGGTTTCTTACTGCTTGTGCAAACTTTCCAGGGAAAATGACTTTGAAGATGGAAACCATTTCTATCGCTTTCTTGAACACGAACCGTATATCCCCAAAATCTTCAACTTTCGAGGATCTACCAACGACAATGAGCCCAAACCTGCCAATGTAGTAGGCAGAAGGCTGTACAAGATAATGTCTGCCATTCTAGAGGCCTATGCTTCTGATGACAGGCTCCATGTTGACTATGCCGCTATTAGCAAAAGCGAAGAGTTCAGAAGGTAATTGCCCAGCTCATTCCTTACCTCTGAAACTAATGTGATTTACGTTAAACCAACTGTTTATCTATCTGCAGATATGTCAATTGGGCTCAGGAACTGCAGAGGATTGACCTGATCGAACTCTCACCAAATGAGAAACTGGCCTTCTTTTTGAACTTGTACAATGCCATGGCCATCCATGCTGTGATCAGATTGGGGAGTCCACAGGGGGCCATAGATAGGAGATCCTTCTACAGTGATTTCCAATACATTGTGGGAGGATATTCATATTCTCTCAATACAATCAAGAATGGAATCCTCAGAAACAACAGAAGATCACCTTACTCTTTAGTCAAGCCCTTTGGAAATGGGGACAGACGTTTGGAGGTAAACAATATAATCCTCTTATTAACCATATCTCTAGCTACCTCAGATGATTCCTTAACGTATATAATAATTGCTCATGTTCTGAAACTGGAAGGTTGCTGTTCCTAAAGTGAACTCCTTGATTCATTTCGGGCTCTGCAATGGGACACGGTCAAGCCCCGTGGTGCGATTTTTCACGCCTCAAGGGATTGAAGCTGAGTTGAGATATGCTGCCAGAGAGTTCTTCCAAGCTGGTGGAGTGGAGGTGAACTTGGAAAAGAGAACAGTTTATCTGACGAGGATCTTCAAATGGTCTGTCTGTTTATCTCCGCATGTAATACATTCATTCCATTTGAGAAGTCATAAACAGAGTCTGAATTCTGTAGTTTTCTCTGCAGGTTTAGTGTGGATTTCGGACAAGAGAAAGATATCCTGAAGTGGGTAATCAAATTCTTGGATGCAAATAAGGCTGGTCTTCTTACTCATATTTTGGGAGATGGAGGCCCTATTAACATTGTCTACCAAAATTTTGATTGGTCTGTCAATTTTTAATACCATACACTGGCTTGAGGGTGTTGTGTAAATAGTTCCCTGTAACTTGGAAACTATCACCTCTGCGTGAGTGATGCATTGCCCTGTTAAAGAAAACAGGGGAGCTTTTGAGGC
>JANKOD010000003.1:4994512-5034610 GCA_026284645.1 Erythroxylum acuminatum
TAGATCTTGGTTTTCGGGAAATCAAAAGTCACGAAAAAGTTTCGTGATTATTCCGCTGCGGTCGGATCAGATCCGGTCCAAATTTCCCAACAAGATATATTTCCTTGACTACTACAACATCTTCCTTTACTTTTCTAAGTTTAATATTCGTGTCTATCAAAGTATTTGTTGGCTTGCAAGTAGGCTTTACGTATACAAGTAAGTTTGATATTCGACTTAACCCGATTTGATTGGGCTTCATGTCAAACTCGAGTTTTGTCCTAAAATTTTAGGCCTCTGGCTCTAGTTCAAACTCATATTGCCTGACCCAGCTCGGCCTAACTTGGAGCTCAAAATTTTTAGAAAAAATGATGTCAAATTAAGTAAAAGGATATCATTATCTAAATTTTAAATAAAAATTAATCGAGATAAGCTCAAGCATAAGCATTAATTTTCAAGTCAAGCTACGACCTAAACCATCTACATGTGACGCTCCAAATTTTTTTAACCACAATTTAGCCCAAAAATTTCACAATTACATCATTAATTAATTACCATTCTACTCCCTAATTCATCCTGGGAGTCCATACGAAGTTCTATGCCTTTCCATGAGATTTTAAAGTTGTTAGTCTTCATAATTTCTTCTCTAATCTACTAAGTATCTAGATAAATAAGGATACTAACTTCGAATTTCATCTTCTACTTCACAAGTAGCTTCTGTAGAAGAACACTAATAACTTCACAAAACTCGTAACATCGAAATCTCTCATCTCCTTTAATTTCCTAATATATCTATCCAATATTTCCGCTAGCTCTGTCCTTTGCACGCAACTCCCACAACTCATTGTCTTCCTCTATTTCGTCCTTCACTGTTGTCCTTCACCATCCCAATTGTCTCAAGGTTGTCAAATGTTAATCATGTGTTGTATGTTGTGATCGTTGTCTGTGTTAATTGTTGAATGAAATAAAACAACAATTGAATGAAGTTTTGCGTTATTTGTCTCACATTCGTGTTTCTGGGATTTGAGGAATATGGAATGAGAATATGAAATATAATGTTGTTTTGGATATGAAATTTTAAATGAATATTTTGGTGTCTCATAAAAAAATTTGTATTGTCTCCTGTCTATATTGATTAAAATTAGTGAATAAAAGATTAAAATTTACTAACAAAATCACAATGAAGAATTAGTGAATGAAAGATTAAAATTATTTTGTGCATAAATTAGGTTATATATTGTTGCAAAATAGTTGCCATAAAATGGGTTATAAATTGAATCGCGTAATCATACATAATGGATTAGTTAATGGTTGAATTATGTGATTACATAAAATGAGTTATAATTATGACTTTATGGTTGAGTTGTACTATCACAAAATGGATTATAGTTGTAACTTTATGATTGGATTATGTAATAACACAAAATGGGTTATAGTTGTGAATTTATGTAATAACACAACATGATAATTTCTTGGATAGAATGTGCTTAAACCTCAAATTTTCTTAAGGAATCATTTATATAAGTTAATGAAATTCACTTGCATGTCTATGTCATATGATTATTGAGAAGTTGTTGTCGCTCGATTTCTTCCTATTATTTTACACAACTTTATTTTGATATGAAATTAATAATTTAATTTTGGCATCTATCTTTATTTATTTTACAGACACGTAAAGGGAAGTTTAAGCACTCCTGACAATTTAACCGCTTAAAATTAGGAGATTCAATGGTCTAACTTGAGCTCATATTAGATTAGTTCATAGAATAAAAAATCATATCATTTGTTTGTATTGCAACAAACATTTGAAATGTGGAGAAATAACCAAATTAAAGAATTATTTGGCTGAGTTTAAAGGTGATTTGAAGCCTTGTAATAAAGTGAGTCAGGCTATGAAATAACAAATGAAGGCTTTGCTTGAAGAATATCATCACGAGAAAGATAAAAAGCAAAGCCTAAACTGCCAAATTGGTAGTAAAATATTATTTTCCAGTTGTTAGGATGATATTCGAGATATTGAAGGTAGCTTTTCTTTCCGACAAGAAGGAAATGTTGCACCTGATATAAGGAAGAGAAGAAGACAGGTGTCTAACTTTTTTACACCATGAACAACTCTTAGAGCTCAGCTTTCAATCTGTAATTTTTTTTTTACAATCTAAAGAATTGGCTCGTAATATTGATATAGTAATGAATAGAATGTGGTATGCTTAAGGTGTATCATTTAATGTTGTCTAGTCTTACTATTACCAATCTTTGATGAATGTTATTACCTCTTGCAGTCTAAGATATAAAGCTCCTTCTGTTGATGATTATAAAGGTAAACTTCAGAGCAAATCTGTTTATAAAATAAACAGTTATTTGGATTAAAAAAATTGTCATGCAACTTATAAATGTTCAATCATATGTGATGGTTGGACAAATAAAAAACAAGAGCCTAGTATCTATTTTTTGGTTTATTCTACTAAGGGGATAATATTTTTGAAGTCTATTGATGCGTTTGACCTTATTAGAAATATTGATTCTATGTTTCAGATATATGATGAAGTCGAGTAAAAAAGCATTATTTAGTTTATTACTGACAATGATTCTACTTACAAAGGAGCAAAAAAAAAGATTACAAAGTAGGGATAATTCTTTTTATTGGACTCCTTATGCTACACTTTACATTGACCTGATGTTGAAAAATATAGGAGATGTTAGATACTTTTTTATCGTTGATGAAAATGTGCAAAAAGTATTAAAAAAGTAACCAACTTTAGTATTCTTTTTTAATGAAGAACGAGTTAAGACAAATGTTTACAGATGATAAGTAGGCCACATCTTAATATGTCAAGCCTAATACTAGAGTTAAAATTTCTAGAATTATTCTTAGATCGTGAATTTTAGGTCCAATGTGAATTTGTCATCCAAGTTTATGAGCCTTTAGTGAGAGTACTTAGTCTGACTGACAGTGATGAGAAGACAATAATGAGTTATTTTTATAATGTTGTGGAGAGGGTGAAGGAAGCAATCATGCCAAATTGAAAATGAGGTATTCTTTGTATATATTTTATCTTGCAGTCATTAATGAAATACGAGAAAGACAACTTTACTATATGTTGTTTGTAATTCGGGTATATTGAATCTTAGTATCTATTTTAAACCAAGTTTTTTTTAAAATTAAAGTTAATAAGAGAATGATATTAACTATTATAAGGAGGCAAACTTAATCTAGGTATATATTTTCACTTTTGTTACTTTTTTAAAATTAATTATCACTTTGTTTTGTTTATAAGGTTATTTTTTTTGTAGTCTTATAGTTGCTTTGTAGGATCAATTCATAAGTGATATTTTCCAAAATTGCAAAAGTTTGGAATTCAAATTCTAAGTCAACATGTGAGTACAACAGGGTGTGAAAAAATTGAAACACATTTGATTCATTCATTCTAGAAAAAGGAATAGATTGGAACACAAAAGATTAAACAACTTGGTCTGTATTCAATACAATTTAAAGCTTCGACAAAGTCATGTTGTTATCATTATTAAGTTGAATATAATTTTGGAATCTTAATAGAACAAGTAGTTCTATAGATTCAATTTGCCTTGACTGTATTGATCTTTTAGTGGAATGAGTTGTTGAGAAATCAACTTTGATAAATGAGAGTGAATTTGAAGATAAATCTCAAACGAGAAAGTATCGGCGTATCATTTGGTGCAATGAATTTGAATGATGGTGATAATGAAACTTCTCTTGTTAATGAGAATTTTGTACTTAATAAGAATTAAGGTCAATATAATTTTGAGTGGAGATTTGATTGATGCAGTTCCAAGTTTTTTATTTACTTCTTGTTTTAATTTCACATGTATTTTGACGTATATGTTAAATAATGTATACACAATATAAATATAAAATTTTAACTAAATATTTTTGTTTCATGTTTCATTTCTACTTGATTGTGTTTCTCAGCACGAACTCTTGTTATAATATTTATGGTCATGAAACTTTATTATTCATTCTATTTGATGATTTGATGTAATCATAATTATGGTTATTATTTATATGTGAAATATGTGAAAAGTAATATGAATATAAATAAAGAGATAAGTGTTATTTCAAAATATTATTATTATAATTTTTGGAGACAAGATTAATGTAAAAATTATATAGCACAATATATTGAAGGACTAGTTTATAACTTTAAAAGAATTCAGAGACTATTTTATAATTTTAAGAAAAATACCTAAAATGATATTTAATATTGATCTATGCCAGTATTGTACCGTACAAAAATCAAATCTAGTAGCGGTTCCAATGTAATATCCATAACATTAATTTGAAGTTGTTAAAATTAGGGTAACATCTCAACTATCAGAAGTGTATAATAAGCATTTCTACTATTTATTAATTTGATTTAATAATTAACAGATTTTAGTATATTTTTATTTTCAATTAATTTTTTAATATTTTCAATAAATACTATAATATCTTAATATCACCCCTTTAAACACTTGTTATTTATAAAAGGGAATAGTTTTTCTATTCTGATTATGATGCTCTGTTCTATTAAATTTGAGATCATTTTATGCGTGGATAAAATGAATGGCACAGGGTTGGATCAATGGATTGTGTACTATTAATACATGCAAAAGCTTCTACGAAACATTTTTATTTATTTATTAAAGGGTTATTAAACATTAAGATAATTTAATTTAATACTTTAATAAGTAATTAAATATAATATTTCAATGTACGTATAACATGCACTTGCGCATTAAGTTGTTGACAATAAGACTTGATAATGAATGTTTAGTTGTGTCAAATATACATTAATGTTAGCTTAGTTACATAAATTAGAAGACTTAATAGTTAATATTTTTAGATATGTCAAATTACCATTGGTTTAAAAATTGAATTGATTCGACTAATTTAACAGTAAAAATCTTAAATTGGCTAATTTTTTTGTTCGGTTTTTAATTTTAAGATTTGATTTAGTTTAATAATTTTTGTTATTAAAAATTGATCAGTTTATTAATTAATCGATCAATTTTAAAAAATTAACTATTTTTTAAATTAAAATAAACCAATTAATTTTTAACAATCTTTTTTTCGATTAAACTTTATGTTTTTAATAAGTAAAGATAATATTTTCAATCAATTTTTAAAAATTTAAATTTTATTCAATCTTTAACTGATCTAATATCATTCAATGTTTTAAACCTTAAAGTTTTCGTAGTACCATTTAACTTCCGGTCCAATTTTGAAAATTTTGCAAATTACATGTTTTTTGAAATTCCTTAACTAAAAATAAATAGTTGGTAATTGTTTTTTATTTAAGAAATAAGTTTGGTTACTCAATTAATTAAAACTAGGAAAGGCTCTAACTAACTGAATATAGCGTTAAGGTGATTTAATTATTGGAATAATTTTTTTAATTTTTGATTTATAAAAATTTAAATTAGGGTAATAATTGTATTTAAAATAATTGTAGAGTTATATATATCACTTAAGTATAATTGATAAGTTTAAATTATTAACGGGTTAAATAATTTATATATAATATGTAATTTAGAAATTAAGTATATTATATGATTTATCTTATAGATGTTTGAAAAATTATAGTTGCATAGTCACAATTATAACAAATTAATCAGTAAAAGTTGCTTTAAATAGTAGAAAAGCTATTATTATAATTAAATAATAGCTTTTCTACTATTTAAAGTAGAAAATACCTAACAAATTATAATTAAAAATACTATAAACACCATTAATTCCATAATATGGTAGAAAAACATTAAATTATTGTTCTAAATTTTTTGGAAATTTAAATTATTTTACAATTATTACATAAAATGTAGGATTCTTCAAAATGCTTTCAGGATATTCCCATGAGGGTTTTTCTTTTTGTTTTAAAAAATTATAAAAATCATAAAGAGTAGTTTTTATTTTCTATTTCTATTTTCATAATTTAATTTATTATTAATTAAATATATAATTTTAATAAGAATTATAAATAATGTAATATTACTTAATAATTTATTTAATTTTAATTAAATTAAGTAGTTATTAATAAATATAATTAAAATTTAAATATATAAATCTTAAATAAAATTTAATTTAATAATTAGAATATATTTTTAAAATATTAATTTGCAAATAAAAAGTTAAATTTTAAATTATTTATTTAATATAATAAAATAATTTTATTAATAATTTGTTATAATTATAATCAAAAGATAAAAATATAACCATATTATTTGTTTTTTTAAATTAAAATCTAAAAATTAAAACAAAAAAAGGTGAACCAATCGTATATTTTTGAACATAATTTCCTTAACCAAAGCCGAAGTTCCTAGTCCTCTTGTTTTCTTTGCTTCTCCGAACGTTGTCATTCGCGCGTAATTGCATTCTGCTGGACTCTGATTTCATATTTTATCCGAAAATTTAGGGTTATAAGCTCTTAATAATGATATGTTTTCGTATTTGAATACTGCTGTTTTCTGCTGTCGGGCACCTTTTGCTTATTCGTCAGCAACCACCAAGTGTTCGAGGAAAGTCCTGAGCGCTACAGAACCCACTCTGTTTTTGACATATTGCTGCAACGAGTTCATGCTTATCGGTATAAAAACCAGAAAGAACCCATAGAGCTCCGTAGCATTATGTATAGTAAGAAGTAAGGACTACTGTTGACTTAGTCCAAATTATCTCTAGAGTTTGCAACGAGAGCTTTCATATTTTTGCGGGTTTAGTCAAATTCTAAAACTGCTTCTGTCTTTGTTTTGATACCGGAATCTACTTCGGATTTTCCATGCTTCAACGTTGCTTTTGCATTCTGTGTTGGCGCTCTTTAAGCTTATGTATTCAGTGAACTTTGGGTTCTTTCTGTATAGTGTTATGTAAGTCAGAACAGTCAGTATTACTTATTTGACGGAAGCAAAGATGGGTGCAAGAATCTGTTTCCGTCTCTACCTCCTCCTCAAACCATGTTTTCCACCTCCAAGGTCACTTCTACCTCCTATCTCTTCCTTAAGCAATTATTTCATACACGTGCGTGGTGTGCTTCACTAGACCAATTTTAAATGCAGAACCTGAAGAACCTTTTTTTTTGGCTTTTCTTCTCTCTGGTATCCGTATTTAACAGATTACAAGCCCTTTCTTGTTCTGCTACAATCTATTCCAGAAGCTATATTTACGGAGGGCTTTTCTCAAATTGGCAAGGTTTATTTCTGCTTCTCAAATTTCGTCTCTACCTACTTGTACAATGTGTTCCTTTTTCTGTTTATTTTGTTGTCATTTTCTTTCTCGAAACTGTTTGTTTCAAAATCTACAGAGGAGATGATTGTGGAACTTATTTTTTACTGGTTATATGGTCCAAGTGTTGTGGAACTTCCTAATAGAGGACAATCATAATTAGTCTAGCTTGTTTCGTGGGCTATATGTTGGATGCAAGAACGAAGTTTTCTTGTTAGATTCCATCTTGTGGAAACCTGTGATATCTTGGGTTGATATAACATTGTTGAAAGCCTGAAAGGAGCTATGATAATGATGAAATGATTAGGTTTTTTATGGAAGGTTTTAGCAGAAATTAATGTAATCTTGCTGTCTAAAAGGTTCACAAGATTGTGCTTTCTATAGAAATGCCATCCCCAGAGGATAAATTTTAACTAAGTGATAGTTTGTTTCGAATTTGTAACCATTTTGTTCTATTTCTCGGGGTGGTACTACCCAGCTGTCGTTATCATTATGCTCTGATTGCAGTCCAGTTGGATATCATATGAAGTACTTCTATTTATCAAAAGTTGTGTACTGGTGTTGTTCCTCACTGAGCATAATGCACTGTCTTTCTGGGTACACTTTGCAGTGTCACGAGCATATGCTCGCGATAGAGGCAAGCAATATGATCTTTTTGGCAGTGGAAAGCCAGGAGATGAAAAGTTTAGGAAAGCTTGGTCAAAAGAGGTGGAGGAAGATGATTCTTTATGGACAGGAAGTGAAGATGAGAGTGATGGTGGAAATCCTCTCGACAAAGAGATTCGAAAAGTAAAACAACAGGCAAAGGAGCACTCTGCCCGTATTGATGCCGATGACAGCGATGAGCTAAGAAGTGTATGGTCTGGGAGTGATGAAGAGAAGACTTTGTGGACTGGTAGTGAAGATGACGACGACGACGATATTCCAACAGAAGCATACCCAAATGAGGGCAGCGATAAGTACATTGATAAATTATTTGAGTTTGAGGAAAAACCAAAATATAGAACAATCTCTGAACTTCTGAAAGAAGAAAATGAACCTGAAGAATTGTCCCCTGGGAAGCAAGCCAGAAAACTTGCAGTTGAGAATGCCTTAAAGAAGTTGAAGAAAGGGCCAGATGGGCGTTACACCAACGTGTGGGAAGTCATGAGTGACATAGACATTCTCATTGGAGCATTTGAAAATATTGTTTCTGGACCAGAATATGAGGAACTTAGGCAGGGAGGACCTAAGAGATTGAATATGCAGTTTTTCAAGGATATACAGGCACGTATGAGAGATCCAAATTATCGGTTCTCACCTGAGTTAAAGTTGAAACCAAAGAGCAAGCTAGTTCCAAGAAAGAAATGGCAGAAGGTGCAGTCAAGACGAAGGAAAGCACAAAAGCGCTGAGTTGTTGTCTTCCACACCAAAAGATGACGCTCAACTCAAGTAGTTTAGTTACATCCACATTGGCATAAAAAATTATGTAGCTTTCCTTTATCAAATTAAATATTTTTTGGTGTTTATTTGACAAAAGCTTTAGAAAAAGACAATAAATTATATTTTTAGAGTAATCAATATTCATTGGTTTTAATTTTAATATTTTTGAATTTCTACTATGAGATTTAAATTTAAATTTTTTATTAAATCACATAAAATTATGAACTTAATACCCTATAATTAAAATTTATTTATTAAAATTTAAATAATTTTTGCTTTTATGTTAAGAAAATCACAACTTATGTTTTATTACGATTTTCTAAATGCAAACATAAGAAAATTTAACAACAAAATTGTTATATGAGAAAATAATTTTTTTAATAGTAACACAATAATATTGGTTTTCCACATATTTTATTTCATACAAAAACAAAAAATTAAGCATTTTAAACTTTAAAAAATTTAAAAACAATTTACAAATAATTGATTTTTTTGAACATTTTTTTAATTTGAAAATATTTGAATGAGAATTAAAAAGACAAATATTTGAATAAATTTTATCTGTCTTAATTTCTTATTGAGTATTTGAAGAGACAATTTGAAAATATGATATTATGTTATTTGATAAAGTATTTCTAGTAAAGTTAGAAAATTTAAGTATTTTTCTATCTTTTTATTAACAAATTTTGTTATAGAAAATTGCAAAATACAAAATTAATTTTTTTAAAATTTTAATATTTCTGAATTTTTATTAAGAGATTCAAATTTAATAGTTTTATTAAAATCACATAAATTGTAAACTCGATATCTTATTAAAATTTAAATAATTTGTGTTTTTTAAATAAATCAAAAGAATTATATTAGAATTATGTTTAAAAAATCACAACTTATGTTTTATTATGATTTATAGATTAAAAAATAAGAAATATTTACAATAAAATTTTATGTGAGAAAATAAAAATTTTAATTATAACTCAATAATATTATTTTTAATGCTTTATTTGTCTTATAAGAATTTAAGTTGTGCCAAAGGTTCAACTTATATAAAACCATACGTTTTTATGCATACATACTCCCTCTCTGCTAAAGCGATTTCTGTTCTCAATTGCTCTGCATCTTTCTATTTCGTGGTTGAGGAGGAGAAAGAACAATTTTCCTTCAAGGTAATCTAGTTTCTAATTTGTTCTTCTTTATTACATTCAGTTCGTTCCTCAGTTGTCTATGTATTAGGATTAGCTGTTAGAAGCGGGAATCTACTTATATACGCAAACGCAATCTTCTTGAAATGAAGAATTTATATTATCTACTGGAATTATTGCAGTTACAGGCTGAACTGATTATCATAATCATCCATCTTCAGTTGGTCCTCTCTATCTCTTGCGCGCGCTCTCGATTATCAATTGTTGTTCGCTGTCACTTTTAGACATTTTGAATCATCTGTTGTTTGTTGGTGCTTGTTTCTGTATTGGAATCACTGAGAAGTAAGTGCTCAAAAAGGGAGGGAGAGAGAGAGAGGTATGCAGAAGAGGGGAAGTGTGCTGTGGAATAATAATATCAATCTTGCTGTTAATATCAACAACATAATTAGTAGTGCTACTCTTACTAGTGGTGGTGGCAGTAACAATAAATCGGAGAGGAGGTTGGGATTGTGTATCCAAATAGCTACAGGTGGAAGTCAACATTCTTCCCCTATTGTTTTTCCCGACAAACGCAGCAAGAAGTCCAAGGCATCTTCAAGACACGAGGATGATACAACTATTGACAAAGCCAACACAGATGAACCTCGAGTTGACATAGGAGTAGGAGAAGGGATTGCGGGAGGAGGAGACGAAAAATCTGATTTATTGGGATTTGTTTTCTTTTCTGGCAAGCTTGCTTTAGATAAGAAAAACACAATATCCCACGGTAAGGATGATCAATACCAGAATTCTGCTGATATTTTGAGTCAAGAAGTTGTAGAAGCCAAGCTTACCAGCACAGCTTTAATTTGGGGTTCTCACATGGTCCATCTTGATGATGTAATTTCGGTAAATTTCTCTCTTTTTTTAAAATCAAAGTTGCAGATCTAGAATGTCTGCTATAACATTGAGTGAAATGATCATTTTTAATTTTTCATTGGTTCTTGCAGGTGTCTTACGATATTGGTGTCAAGCATTTTACTGTACATTCTTATCCAGTGAAAAGGTGTTCTTGTGGTCTATCATGTTTTGTCAAACCCAAAAGAACTCGTAAGGACTACCATTTCTTGGCTTCTAGTGTCGAAGAGGCACTTCAGTGGGTTGGTGGTTTTGCAGATCAACACTGTTATGTGAATTGTCTACCTTATCCGCTGGTTTCTTCCAAGAAGCAGGCTTCATCAGAGTTACTTCCAACTGACACTCCTCCAGAGTTTCTCTTCAGGTGCAAGACTCCACCCAAGATGCTTGTCATATTAAATCCACACTCAGGCCATGGTCGTTCAAGTCAAGTCTTCCACGAGATTGTAGAACCAATCTTTAAGGTCTTTGTTGTTTCAGCTCTAGACTCTCATGACATATGTTGGTTCAGCTCTAGACTCTCATGACATAATTTCTAGTACTCAAGTGATGCACGAAACTTAAACCTCATATTTCATGCTTGTGAAGCTTGCATTGCCGGACTCAAATTCTGCGAAATGTCTATGGTTCACTTTGTTCTTCTTGTTCCTAATAGCTGTTCTTATAGTTTCTCCTGCTTCTTTGTTACCCCAGTTTGCAAAAAAATGAGTTTAATTATGACGTTCTTGTGAATGAGCTTACTTCTCTTGGCCTGCTTACTGTAGAGTTCTTGTGTTCAGGATTCCTGTTTGGGGAGCTAGGGTTCTACAATCAACCAAACTTAGGAAAAGGCCATCGAAACCTTTTAGGTGCTACAGACTTCTGAAACCCATGGTTCAAACTCATACTATTTCGATGGTAGTATATCAGCAGATATGTATATCGAGTGCATCATTTGTGCTTCATTACACGAGCAATGGAGTCCAAGTGTTACACAATTGTGCTGAGAAAAACCATATGTATGCTGCATTACATGCATTTTCTTGAACTGCTCATGAATCTGTGAATGACATATTGGCTTTGCGGTCTTATGAAGTGTACATTTCTTTCTTTTTGAATGTGTCCGTATAAACTGGACACATTCAAGCTTTTTGTAACTGTCTTTGATATAGGTATTCGAAGTATAAAATCTGATGTTTGTATTCAAAGTTTTAAGTTGTGACAGCTTGCAGGGTTCAAATTGGAGGTAGTTAAAACAACATCAGCTGGTCATGCTAGGAATCTTGCAGCCACTGTTGACATCAGCACATGTCCTGATGGTATTGTCATCGGACACACTTACGATCTTATAATATATTTTCTTCTTTCATGGATTTCCTCTATTTTCTGATAACATTGATCACCTACTCTTTGTATTTGTACTCCTGCTTGTTAACTCAGGGATCATATGTGTTGGTGGTGATGGAATCATTAACGAGGTTAGTCATTGACGTTTTCAGCAAATATCATATGATATATTTATATCTCTATTAATCCCTTCTCCCAAGTAGTCCACTGGTGCCGCTGATAAAGGAAGAAAAAAATGACACATGCAATTACCCTACTTTTACAATCTGATTTCAAGATAAATGTAACTTCAGTATCAAATGATAACACTTACTTTCTGCAAGCGCTTTTAATTGTTTCTTGACTTCTTTTTTTCTTGGTTTGAGGAAAATATATGTTGTGCAAACTGTTCTGCAGTTATTATAAGGATCTTATCTGGGTGAGTGTATGACATTTACTATAGCGAATAAAGACGCATATGTAAATCTACTTTGCTTGGTATGTTAAGGTGCATTTTCATAGATTTCCATAGGTATGCACACAAAAGCAACAGATTCTTGTTCCTTTAGGCTGAAAATTATTTGACCGTGATTTGCAGGTTCTAAATGGCCTTCTTAATAGAGGAAATCAGAAAGAGGGAATTTCCATACCAATTGGAATCATTCCCGCTGGCTCAGATAACTCGCTTGTTTGGACTGTTTTAGGATTAAGAGATCCAGTTTCTGCTGCCACAGCAATTGTGAAGGTACCTATTACTATTACAAAATTCAACTGTATAGTCATGATTGCCAGACTTTTTACTTTCAAATGGAATCATATCGAATCATTCATCGATTTCAACATGGCCCTTTATCTCTCTTCTCATTTAATACTTTCACATTGTGGATTTATGACAGCCATTGCTATCCATGTGAGATTAAGGCCTTGTGGGTGACTATTGTTGTTCTTCTACATATAAGATATTAGTAGAAGCACTTCGGAAATCTATATGGTATATCAAGAAAGTTAGGATTGCGGCTTTGAAGTTGTTGAGTTGCTGTGCTTATTATTGAGATGCTTTATATTTATATGCATATAAAGGGAGATAGGTATTCTTAGAGAGACAGTATGTGGGTTTTTTCCTCACACTTGTCAAGGCTAAGCCCTGAGATGAAGCTAGATTTTCTTGTTCATCTGTTCAGATTCATGTGCCCATCCACTTGAAAATTTCCCATGTGCCAAGTACATCCTAGTAGTTGTTATTCCAGTTAAAGATACGGGATCAAGTGTCAAGTTCATGAGTCAGATTCGTTTAGACTTCTTTCATTAATAGTTTGTCTTATATGTGATTTACTGCCGAAGAATTATGCACTCTTATTGCCTTCTATGTTGATCCAAGTAAAGAGCTTTTCAGTTGTTTAATTGTTGTTGTTCTTCAAATGAAAAGCATTTCTGTGCTTGTGAAAGTGAGCTGATAGGTTTATGTACCAGCGTGTGTTTATTAAGTTATGAAATCATGATTCACATCATCATGGTGTTACAATCTATGTATTTTTTTGGTAACAGGGGGGTCTCACTGGTACGGATGTTTTTGCTGTTGAGTGGATTCAGACTGGAACTGTTCATTATGGGATGACAGTTTCGTATTATGGTTTTGTTAGTGATGGTAAGCTCCATCTTGGCACTTGTTCTTGTGAAATATTAAACACTGTTTGTGAAATTTCTAAGTTCAAATTCTTGATAAACCAATGATGCTATACAAATGATATGTCAAAAACTTTGAATCTGTAGAAACACGGTCCTTTTATTTGAATCCTGT
The DNA here is from genome assembly GCA_026284645.1 of Erythroxylum acuminatum. Lineage (NCBI taxonomy): Eukaryota > Viridiplantae > Streptophyta > Magnoliopsida > Malpighiales > Erythroxylaceae > Erythroxylum > Erythroxylum acuminatum. The sequence goes on from JANKOD010000003.1 coordinate 5,008,281, forward strand.
TACCTAATTAAAAGTTTGATTTCCTATTGAAGTTGAACTCGAAATTTCTTGTAGATAAAAACTATAGATTAAGTGTTACACAAATTGTGAGACAAAATGCTGTTCATTATTGCATACTAAAAGTAGAAATACGTGTCCTTATTTCTTCTATGATATTTTCCATTGGGTTAATTGAACAAAACAATTAAAGCTTGTTCATATTTTAACAGACAGGTTTTTGCATTTCGTTTGTTGTGTATGAACTCACATTTGATGTTTGAAACAATTTTAGTTTACCCTTAAACGTTTGCAGAGATGAAACACACACTCGTCTTTGCTTACAATGGCATCATGCCATGCAGGATAAGAAATCTGAGGTATGATTAACTGATATCTAGGAATATTATGAACATTTTAGTCATTTAGGTATTAAAGTTTAGATTCAATGGAAACAATGTAAAAGATAAGCAAGAATCTTTGTTTGAGACTGTGTTTTAATGAAATAAAATCAAATTAGGCATTTATTTATATATGGCTTGTGCTGCAGTTCTGGAACTTTCTGAAAAATATCAAAAACATTTTGGCCCTCTGCGTTATTTGGTTGCTGGTTTTCTGAAGTTCTTATGCTTACCGAAGTATAGCTATGAAGTGGAATATCTTCCTGCATCTAATGAGGATCAAAATGCTAAACAGTCAGCTGAGCAAGAGGTGGTAGACATCTCAGATCTCTACACAGATACTATTGGGAGGTCAAACGCAGATGGAATTCCACGAGCCTCAAGTTTGTCAAGCATTGACTCAATGATGAATCCTAGACACATGTCTGGAGGGGGCTTGGATACAACCTGCAGTAGCACTCATGCTTGTACTGAACCATCTGAATATGTGCGTGGTCTTGATCCAAAAAGAAAACACGTATCATCTGGGAGAAATAACATAACATCAGAGCCAGACGTTATTCATCCTCAGATACAACTGTCAACCACCCCAAATTGGCCGAGGACAAGGTCAAAATCAAGGACAGATAAAGGATGGAGTGGATTGTGTACTTCACATGATCCTTCTAGATATTCTTGGGGACATACTGGGACGAGTGATAGAGAGGAGATATCTTCAACATTGTCTGTTCCAGGACCAATTTGGGATGCTGAACCAAAGTGGGATACTGAACATAATTGGGATATGGAAAATCCTATTGAATTGCCAGGGCCACCGGATGATCTAGAAACAGGACCAGAAAAAGAAGGCATGCCACAGTTTGATGATAAATGGGAAATAAGAAAGGGAAATTTTCTTGGCATTCTGGTCTGCAATCATGCTTGCAGAACTGTTCAAAGTTCTCAGGTGGTTGCACCAAGGGCTGAACATGATGATAACTGCATGGATTTGCTCCTAGTTCATGGTACCGGGAGAGTGAGGCTGATGAGATTTTTCTTGCTATTGCAGATGGGTCAGCATCTTTCACTGCCATATGTTGAGTGTATCAAGGTATGTGCATGACTCTTGGAGTAATTCAAACTAGTTGTCCAACATAGCAAAAATCTGGGGATCCAAAACGTTGACTATAGTTATTAGAGTTGATTATTTCTATGTATATATCTAGAAATTAATATCTGTAGTGATCGCTTGCTATAATTGAGAGATATCTTATAATTGGGAGATTTGATCTCCAAAATATTCCTAGGCCTCTTGTATATATACTATAGAAATCCTGCGTACAATTATCAAAAAATTCAATATAGCATTGTTTGTCTTGCCCTATCTGATTTAAGGGCCTTCTTCTTAAAATCGTTTTTTTGTTAGTTGTTTCGCTTTGTTCGGAACAGGAGGCTGGTGCATATCAATGTTTGATGAGCATTTGTGAATAATTATGGAAAGTGAAGTAGTTTGAACATCTCATCTTGTCTAACAGGTAAAGTCTGTTAGGATAAAAACTGGCAAGCATACGCACAGTGGCTGTGGAATTGACGGTGAGCTGTTTGCACTCAATGGGCAAGTATTCTCATTTTTGCTACCAGAGCAGTGCCGACTTATTGGTCGCTCATCCTAGCCATGATGAGATAAAAAACAGTTTTTACCTTGAACCGGTCAAAATGCCTACGAGGGGCAGGCGATACTGTTTTTGCCTTATGATTGTAAAATATCCCAGAGCATCCTTCAAGTGCTGAACGTATTTGAAACCGTGAGCATTCTTTAACCGCTGAGAGTATGTGAAGCTGTGACTTCAAGTAGCCCCTGAAAGTTGCAGCATTACAAATCCAAGGTATCTGTAAATTCTTTGCTGCAGTTTGTGTATCAGTTGCATGTAGTATACGTAGTTCTTGCCTGATATTTTGTGCTCTTCGTGTTGTTGGTATGATGTGTCCAATGTGATGAAGGAAATATGCATTTATATGCTGTGATCATCGTTATTATATGTTTATAATTCTTAGTTTCTCTTTTCTCTAATAGTCCTTTAAATTGTATCCTCTCTTTTAAGTCTTTTAATCTTATTATGAGAGAGGAAATAGGAGGATGTGAGACATTATTATCATTCATTTGTGGCAAGAAAACAAAGCTTTACGAACCTGTGTTTATTGAGGTAATGCCACGTGTTGCATTGTGATTTTGTTAAGGGTTTTATTCCTGTCGTTTATCAGCCATGCAGAAAGACAAAGGACATGTCATCTTCAACCTGTACTCCCTGATTTTCCTCACCACACGCAATGATCCTCAACCAGTTCCCCAGCTTCCATGCAACTCAGCCGGCAAAAGAGTGGTTAGGGATAGCAAAATCGCCCGACCTAATCCAAATTCATTGGATTAAGTTGACCGTATAGGCTTGGCATAAAGAGGGTCGGCTTAAATTAGTTTAATTAATAAAAAGTACGTCTTTTTGTTAATTGCAGTTAAAACAATGTCGAAAATTAACAAAGTCGATAGCTCAAAAAAAAGTTGCATGATCATGATGTTAACAGTTAATACTAATATTTCATAATTGTCATTTTTCAAAATATATATCATCGGATTCTATGCTTAGCAATGATTCACAAATCAATGTGCACTAACGTTAAAGACTATTCTTTGTTAACAGAATGTTTAAAAGCCACGAAAACTAAATAAATGGGAACCACCACTCAATGCCAGATACTAAAAGACTTTGATTGAGGCTAAATCCATAATTTGTTAGGCGTGAAACTTGTAGCTTACAACCTACTTTCTATTCTTTGAGTCAACCAGACTTGAAAACACTAGATTCCAATTGCCACAAACGTTAGTTATACTTCAAGTTTGATCTCAGCTAGAAGATGGTATTTTTTTTCTCCCACAAAGTGTTTTAGGAGGGTTCTAATTATAGGAAAATACCTTTAAGTCATTCACACTCCGACTAATTCCTGCTTAAGTTGAGTAGGTCTCTTATGAGAGATAAAGCTCTGGTTTCAAATTTTAAACAACTGCATACATGAGGGCGGTTCAAACTTGTGACCTCATTTAAGTCAAAAGAGCTCCTTACCAACTCATCTATTCCTTGGATGGTTTTTAAAGCAAAGCTAGAACATGGATTTTAAAGCTTGGGATAATTAAAGCAAAGCAAAGTTAAACGAAGAGTGAGACGGTTAGATTATTGCTTGGTGGGGTATTATCAATAAATGATATGAATCCATACATGGCCTGGGCCGGCTTGGGTGCGAGCTCACCAGTCAGCACTACCCTTTACATTTTTGATTTGACAAAGGAGGGAAGGTAAGGTAAGCCCTGAAAATTGAAATGCCCTCTGTCTTCGAGTTGGGGTTTGTTTGGTAATTCACCCTTTTTCCTCCATTGTCTCCTACCTTACCTTACCTTACCTTACCTTACCATACATAATCATAAATAAATAATTAATATTTAGATTATATGCATAGTTTAGTTGTACCATTTCCCTTTTTTTGGATTTGATGATAAAACACATTTTTCCTTTTATTTTAATTAAGAAAAAGAATATTTGAAAAGGAGGAAATAGGATAATAAGATATCTTGCAATTTATAAAAATTATAATTTCTCCATTATCAAAAAGTTAAAAGACATAATTTTACAAAACATTTCCCATTATTATATAATTGAAACCTGGTATTAATTTTGAAAAGAATTTGTAAAGTGACAGCAAAACCAAAAGATTTATTATAGAAGAAGACTGGAGGAACAAACATTGTGAAAGCGCCTCCTCTCCTCTTCTTCTATTCTCTCTCACTTTCTCTGTTTTGTCTTGTCAAACTTTGCTTCTTCTTCTTCTTCTTCTTCTGCTTCTTCTTCGGCTTCTGCTACCACTTGCCACTGTTACATTCTTAGATTATTTATATATTCATGTATGAAAAGTGCATTATCTTTTACGGAAAATAAAAGGGGAAAGAAAAAAGCTTATGCCTACCGTTAATATTTCAAAATATTTCCTTGTTTCTCTATACTTGATTGACAGCGGCATTTACTAGCATCCCTCTTATTATTACTGCCGTAGAAGAAGTGGGCAACTTCAAATTTCGGTAATTTCTCTCTTCCTCTCTCAGTTCTGTTTCGGATCTGATCTAAACCAAAATTTGATGTTCTGTTTGCAAGTTTGTTACTTTTTCATTTTTTATCACGTGGGTTTGTTGTGCGAGTGTGTATAGAAATCTGAAACTTGGGTTGTCGTGTACACAACTTTGAATGGTGTATTGGAGCTTGAGCTGATAAAAGAAGTATGGAGTAGGATACACAGATTTGGATTTTAACGGGATCTGTGAAATTTCACGTTTTTTTTCTTTCTTTTTACAGTTTCAGTTGGGCTTTTGAGTGTTGGAAAGGAATGGTTGGTGGTGCCGCTTTGATTTGAATGTCTCAAGCCGAACAACAACAACTTGGCTTCTACTACTACTACATTGTTACTTCCTTTAAGTTGTCATTTTTAGGGTTTCTGTGTTTGCGTCATGGCTACGAAACGCGCCTACAAGCTCCGTATCCTTTTATATTTTCTTGTCTTCACTCATTTTATTTGCTCTGGTCTATTTTTGATTGAAAAGGTCGAGTCTTGATTTGAGATTTGGGCTCATTTGCGTTTGTGTTTGAAGTGATCGTTTGATTCGCTTCGGAGATACTAGTGTAATGCCTGTCTGGGTTTTGCCTTGACCTGAAAATTTCAAAATTTGATGAAATAAAGAGGAATTTGTAGCACATTCTGCGGCTGTCAATTGCCTCAAGATTGGAAGGAAGTCATCGAGAGTTCTTGTGACTGGTGGAGAAGATCACAAGGTCAATCTCTGGGCTATTGGTAAGCCCAATGCTATACTGGTCAGTAGTACTTCACAGTCTCGTTTGAACTGCTTCAGACTTCCTCATTGACATTGTTAATGTTTATCACTCATTTGCTCATGTGATTGTGGACTGCTGCAATGTGTAATACTCTAAACTTCATATGCAGAGCTTATCAGGACATACCAGTGGAATCGATTCAGTAAGCTTTGATTCTTCTGAAATTCTTGTAGCTGCAGGAGCTGCTAGTGGTACAATCAAGCTTTGGGACCTAGAGGAGGCAAAGAGTAAGTTTTATGATTTGTTTAAATGCTTTAGGAAAGCTTTGGATTCTGATTGCCTATCTTTTACACCTTTTACATCAAATTTAAGTTTAAATTTGATTGTGTCTGTAGTTGTTCGTACATTGACTGGTCACAGATCCAATTGCATATCTGTGGACTTTCATCCTTTTGGGGAGTTCTTTGCATCTGGTTCTCTGGACACAAATCTTAAGATATGGGATATCAGAAAGAAAGGCTGCATTCACACCTACAAGGGTCATACTCGAGGTGTCAATGCAATAAGATTTACACCGGATGGTCGTTGGATTGTATCTGGTGGGGAGGACAATACCGTCAAGGTTGAAATTGATGTTCTCTTCCTTCGTGCATACATTTCACTAACACTGATAAAAGCACTTGATATGCAGACCACATACACAAAACATGATTCTTATCTTTATGGAGATCTTTTTTCTTCTTCCGCAATGAAGTTGAAAAACTTCAAGTTAGTTGTTTTTTAGTTGGGATTTCCTCTGCACAAAGCAGTTGTTTCAAGGTTGTTGGGTTTCAGTTCTTGAACTTTGCTACCTTTTAGATATAAATATGAGCCATAATGCAGTAACTCATTATTGGACTTGGGATTAATATTCAGACACTGTATTGCTGTATGCTAGTTCAATTGCTGCAAGGTGGACTCCCGGTTTTTAATGCTTTATGTACAAGTATAGGGTCCTTGTTGCTTCAAACAATTGTGTGCAAAAGGAAAATGTTCTTGTGTTTATATTTGCAGTTTTTGGACTTGGTTTTTTGTCTAATCCACTCTGTGATGGACACCATTTCAACAGTTGTGGGATTTGACTGCTGGAAAGCTCTTGCATGATTTCAAGTATCATGAGGGTCAGGTCCACTGCATAGATTTTCATCCCCATGAGTTTCTTCTAGCAACAGGTTAGTATTGCTATGTTATTAGGAACTGATTCTGTAAAGCAATCTTGATCTTACCAGTTTATTGTCCTATATCCATTTCATGTTCTTTTCTTGGTAGTGATTTAACTTTATGTCCAATCGTTATCATGAGTAATGTGCAGCCCTTGTCAAATCTTATTAAACCAAAAGTCGGTATTAGTTCGCCTCTTTTTGAGCACTATGCACGTCTATGTTTGTAATAAAGATGAGATGGTTTTTATCAATTATATGCTTGAATGTCATCGATTTTTGAAAATTCATTTACTTTGTTTTGCCTTGCTATAGGTTCTGCTGATAGAACTGTCAAATTTTGGGACCTTGAGACTTTTGAGCTGATTGGCTCATCAGGACCTGAGGTAATTTAGAGTTTTAATAGCTTCCATCAAATTGTCTATGTGGTTTTAACTGTGATTTCTTATGAGAATTGCTTTGCGCGGGTTATTCCTTTTGATTTAGACCTCTGGAGTACGTAGTTTGACCTTTAACCCTGATGGGAGGACTCTACTATGTGGATTGCATGAGAGTTTGAAAGTAAGTTCTTCTTTACATGTTTTCTATATAGAAAGGCTGAGGTGCAATGATAATCCTTCAGGATTATTGTTTAACGCCTATTTCCATTTGTTTATAGGTTGTCTCTTGGGAGCCTATAATATGCCATGATGGTGTAGATGTAGGATGGTCTAGACTGTCAGACCTCAATGTTCATGAGGGAAAGCTTCTTGGATGCTCATACAATCAAAGTTGTGTAGGAGTTTGGGTTGTAGATATCTCGGTACTACTTGCTCTTTCTCAATTCTTGAGGTTTACTTGGTTTTGTTTCCATATATGTTTCTTTCGAGTTGAAAGCTAATCTAATATTTTCTCTCTCTCCTTTTCATATCATTTGCAATAATGAACAGCGGATTGAGCCATATGCAGTTGGCACTGTCAAAGAATCCAATGGCAATTCAGACTCTAAATCTGGTGGAAGTGGGAATTCAGCAGTGTTGCTTGAAAACAACATGAAAACAAGTTTGGGAAGATTATCTGCTTCACAAAATTCAGACACATTATCAAAGGAAACAAAATCTATTGCCAGATTGTCAGTTTCTCAAAATTCAGATCCCATTAAGGAGTTAGCCAAAGAGTCAAAAATATTGACATGTATGCTACATTCTGCCTTTTCCTTTTATTGATTAGGTTTACTGTTCCTTTTTGTCTTCTAGGACATTTTGTTTTTGTTTGTTTCTCGTTATTGTTTGATTTTAGTTTTTCCTAGGGATTTAAGTTGGCTATATTGGTTAAGTTGTGTATTTGCTTCTAAAATTCCTGGTTTTATGCGCTGCTTGAAGCCACAGGAAGTGTACCTGGTACTCCTCAGAAAGTTAACTTAAACACTGGTCTGAAGACTAATGTGGCTGCTCCGACATCAGTCCCTAATGCAGCAGCACCAAAGAAGAATTCTTCAAAGGCCCAGCCAGCAGTTACTATCCCTGTCTTCAACAAGGCAGATTGCATTCCTGTAATTGTCCCCAGAACTAATACAAGGTTTGAGCAGGCAGCTGAATCTAGAAAAGAAGTAGGTGGTGGAAGACAATTTCTTTTGCAGCCAAACTCTACTGATTTCCGAAAATTCCAAAACATGAGAGATGATGATGAACAGTCAAGTATAAGTTTGTCGGGCTCTACGATTCGCAAGGCAATGGAAATGAGTGGTGCTGCAGATAGGAACGTTCTTCCTGTGGTCAAAGGCTCAGTCCCCAGAATAACAACTGCCGAGAGGAACATTATGGATAATAAATCTCTTGGATCAGAAAGAATTGAATCAAATTTGGTGCCAGAACCATCCACAAACTTTCAGGAAGAAATCTGTGAGTCGTTCCTGTCCCTGCAAGTGCATTTATTAGTTATGTCTTTCATGTGTACCCAGCTACTCTCAACATAAATATTTATAAATGAGATGTAGTAATTGATTTGATTTTGACAGTTGATTTCTTGCTTATTTTTAAATTTTCTCAAAATATTATTGGGTTTGGACAATTTTATTTCTTTCATATTTTAGATCTGTTTGTGACTCAACACCTTTTGGATGCATACATTTTTTTTTCCGTAGTGATTGATGAAGAACTTTGTTTAAAATGCCATTAAAAGCAGGCAGCATAGGAAGATGCAGACTGATCTGCATTGTTGTTTAGATTTTGACTTCTGCTTTTACTTGTTTAAGATTTTCTTTCACTAGCAATATACTTTGGTTTATACTTATATTTGAATCTATGTCTTGAGATTTCACCTTACTTTCATACTTCAGCCCCAGACTGAAGTTTTGGGTTCTCATGTAAAAACTTTTTATCTTTGGTTTCAGATGACACTCGGGGGCATAGAGTAAATAGAGAAACACCCTCTTTGGAAAGTCAAAAAGGAGGTATGATGGCTCTTACTTGTTCATGTTATACTTTGAGCTGTTCAAGGTAGTTTGACTTGTACATGCTCAATATGTAGGGAGAATGCGCACACTTGCTGTAAATTGGGACAGGAGAGGAAGATCTTCAAATTATGAGGGATACCCTTCCAGTATTTCTCCAGGGCCACCATCTATAGACAACGTGCTTCCACTGAATGTGGTAGGAACATTTTCCAGTTAATATTCACTTCTTTTTCCTCATCCTTCAATAATCCTCGTTTCTATGTCGACTTTAACGGTTTAGCATTTCTTCTTCTGCTCATTCAATCTCTCTTAAATGCTAACCTATTCCCTTGAATCTGTAGTCTAAACAAAGAGGACACTCACCCTCAACCGAAAAGGAAATGGCTTCCTTGAGCAATGAAGATGTGATTGTAGACATTTTGCAAGAACATGACCAATTTACCAGCTCCATGCAATCCCGCTTGACCAAGTTACAGGTGAATCCCATCAGGAAAGTGGGTTGCTATGATAGACAAATAAGAACACAATTGTATGTAAATCTTCTAGGCATAGGGTAGCCATATGCGTGTGTATGCTAATGTGTATTGCTAATAAGTGTGTGGAATCATTTTTGATTCATGCATCTACAGCTTGGTCTGTTCATGTATACAATTGAAAAAGGGTAAAATTCACTTCTAACAATAAACATTTAGGAAATGTACAATTCTGAATTAACTGCTTTGCAATAATGTATGCATATTTAAAAAAGGACAAGTCATTTGTACTTTTATGTGTTCTATGTACTTTTCCAGAAAATAAAAGTCCTGCCTATCCAAAAGTACATTTCTATACAAGATATCTAATCCTTTGGTTGACTATGACCATATCCACAGTTTTTAAGTTACATCCATTTACATTCTTTGCTCTGTTTTAAAATTTTATGTTGACAGAAAATAATAATAACCATAGTCCATAATTTTATTAAACGTCGTATGCTGATTTCGACTTCAAATCTAACATTTTAGGTTTTTGTTATTTGAGAAATTTAGAGAAGCTTGGAGCCAATTGTTTGGTCACAGGTTTTAACGACCTTGAAATGAGTTGTCTTTGGATTTGGGTTTAAGAAGGTGGCTCATTGTTTTGGTTGTGTTGGATTTTATCTTAGGCTTACATATAATTACGTGGGCAAGGCGTTTCTGGAGTCTTGCCTAGTCATGCCATGCTCAAGTGTATCTTAAGATAGGATAAAAGGACTAGATTGTATTTCAGGGAAAAACTTACGGTGGCAACACCTATCCATTTCCTACAGGACCTTTAAGATTTAATCGTGCAAGAGAATAATTCTCTTCCAACCATGCTGCTTTTGCATCACTGCCTCTAGGTTTATCTTCTGTTTGCAATTTTATGAAGGATATGAACCAAATTACTATAATTTTGTTAATATGTAGGGAATCCTTAGGGTGGTAATATGTAAAATAAAATTCTTTAATTTTATGTTCTGTAACTTCTAAATTATCTATACTCAGGATAATCATATGTTTCTTGTGCATTGATTTGCAATTTTTACTGGAGTTTTATATAGAGTAAGTCATCCAAGTAGTGGTGATAAAATTTGTTGATTGTATCTTACACTTCTAATAAATGCAAGCGATTATTCATGATCAAAAGTTTGTCGTAATTCTTGTAGGTTGTCCTTAGATATTGGGAGAGAAATGATGTTAAAGGGGCCATTTGTTCAATGGAGAAAATGGCTGATCATGCCGTAAGTTCCTAGTTTGCATCCCTCCCTCCCCACCACTTCTCTGTTTCGCCTTAATCCTTAAAATGTTAATATACTATTATTACTTATTTCTTAAAAAGCACTTTTGTATTATTATGAATTTTAATATGGGATCCTCAAAGTTTTCATCTCCTTACATTGTTGTAAAATGCAGGTCCTTGCTGATGTAGTCAGCATTGTGGCTGAAAAAATTGATATTGTGACGTTGGACCTTTGCACTTGTCTTCTACCACTTCTATCTTGTCTTCTTGGAAGTGACATTGATAGGTAACAGAATAGTGCCCCCTAAGACTATTATGGTTGCAAAGAATAAATAGTTATCACTCTATGTTCTAATTTCCATGAAATTAACTAGAAAAGCTATGCTCTTTACTTCCCCATTATGTTAGTTTCTTTTGTAAGTACATCTTATTTTGATTTGTTTCTTACTGTTTTATGAGATAGTAGTTATTTCTCAGAATAGTAATTAGCTGCTAGCCAAAATTAGTGGTCCTACTAGGCATATAACTGTAGTTCATTATTGTAAATTGAGAACTCTTCTAATACTGCACGATGGTGCTCTCCTATAACTTTGTTCTTTCAGTCATCTGTTTGTGGCTGATAAGGTTGGCGTTGTAGTTTCTCTCAAGTTTGCGCCAAAATATTTGTTCACCAAACTATTCCTGTCCTTGGAACTGGAGATTTCTTGGATTTCATCTGACCAAGAAATAGACTCTTAGTTCTGTTTTTAAGGTGATTAGATGTGGTTCCAGGAAAGCTGGTTTTGCCAATACAAAAGAAAAGCAGCTTTTGCCAGGACAAATATGGCAAAAGTAATTTCAGAAATGGTATTGTCCTCAATTCTATCGTATCGACATCTTGCCCTTCCAAATGAGTGTAGCAATTCCCACCTCATTTTTATTATTGGTTCCGTTCTAAAGAATAATATCTTTGTTTTAAGGGCCTTCGCTATTAATGGAGTAGATAGATAAATATCTGGTTGATGAAAAGAAATTAAGCAAATTATCTGCTTTTGGTCCTTGAGATCTCAAAATCTTGGCCAAGTTTTCTATTGAGTTTTGTTTGTGATCTTTTGTATTAAGCTTTCTTCTCAGCTTCCGGTCTGTCTCCATCAGCCCCAAATTCTTTATGCTAGGTCAGGCATGTCTGTTCCAATTCACTGCCTCATCCTCCTTTGGCTTTTTCATCTACATTTGTATGTTTATTGTATGTCACCATTGGTGTCTATGAATGTGCATTTATAAGATAGATCTATAGATGCCTACAGAAAGTCAGATACCTTATGTTAGAAACTAAATTTCCTGGCATATCAGGCATTTGAGCATCTGTCTGGACATGCTGCTTAAGCTTGTCAGAATATATGGTTCTATGGTCTATTCAGCTGTATCAGCTTCAGCTCCTGTTGGTGTAGATATTGAAGCAGAGCAAAGGTATGCACTCTAGGTTTGTAGTTAATGAGAAATGAAGTCGTACCAAGGTTATACTGTATAGATGATTCGCTAAAAGGTGTTCTACTGTTTATTTGATTTTATAGGTTGGAAAGGTACAATCTCTGCTATGTAGAGCTTGAGAAAATTAAACGCTGTTTGCCGAGCCTAACAAGGTGCAAACTTGTCTCTACTTCAGTTTGAAGTCCTGTAACTTCATATTTACATTTTCTGCCCCAGATACATATTTTACCTATCTCTTTTGTTCTATAGAAGAGGAGGTTCGGTTGCAAAATCTGCCCATGAGCTTACTCTAGCTCTTCAAGGAGTTTCATGATCAGATATCAAAATCCTGAGTGGATATACTGTTTGTTGATAGATAGCATTTCGATCCTAATGCTTGAAGAAGAAAGGAACCTTCCACCCTTTTTCTCTGGGATTTATCTGCCTTGGTTATTTATGGTCTTGAGAGTTGAGAGACAGGAGCAAGTTTGTGTATGTTAGTAATTAAGCAGGTGCTTCATGCATCATCCGATGCATTGCTTCTGCCCTCCATCGCCTGACCCGGTGCCTCCGTGTATATCAATGCTCAGAGGAGGCATTAACGAGTAACTCATTCTACCTTACTAATTGGAATCTTTTGAGGATGTATATGTCTGCTTTCCTGCAGCTGTTACCGTGCACCTCGTGGAAGAGGATCATAACAATCTCTAACGCAACATGTAGTTACAATTGTAACATTCAGCTTTGATCAATTCATTTGTCTGACGTGAGTGATTCTTATAGAAAAGAAACGCTCAGCTTTAGCTATGCCTTGTTGTTCACTGGTTGTGGCTTATCTCAAGATGTGTGTAATCCACCTAAATATTGACTTCTTGAATGAAAGTTTACTCAGTTTCATTGCAGACTTGGCCTTGTTCAGATACATAGCAAATTTCTAGTACAGCAAAAACCATCCAATTATTCAGCAACCTTCCATTCTCTTTTGAATCATAGCGAGTATTGAGGTGGATGATAATGAAAAAATGCCATGCAATCTATGCAAGCATGTGATAGCCCCTTTCTTGTCCATTTTTTAGCAACAGAATCAAAGAAAAGGTACATATTTGTCCTGAAGGTGATCAATTTTGTTTATCGTATATTAACATGTGACGCCTCTCTAGCTCATATCATGGTTGAGATTAACTTCTATGCCAAAAACGATTCAAGTGTACATGAGTAATGGGAGCAAGCTGCAGTAAAAATATAACTGAATAGCTGACTGGAAGTACATAAATGGACAAACCAATACAAAAGAGAAGCAGTATCAGAATCTCTTCAAATCTTGAAATACTTGTATCCGTATTCTGGGTTTGTCATTCCTTCTTCCCAATCACCCATCTTGCGACCTCCAAAAACCACTTGTTGAATGCCCAAATATCTGTCAAGAATGAATTAATTAGGAGTTTAGCCTGTGAATGATGCTGCAGAAACTAAAGGAGTTTATAGCAGCTTTTACATACTCTGAACTCAGCACAGTTAAGTTGTTAAGGAGCACATCAATAGCAAGAAAATCAGATGTACCAAGATCCACCCTGACAGACAATTTCATTTTTCAGATAAAACTATGTCATATTAGTACAGGAAATGTATTTAGAAGTTATACCAGACACGGCCCCAGTTGTCCTGAAACTCAATGTCACCGATATCGTGGAAAGAAGATGGCATCACTTTAGAGCCTTTATCAGCATCATAGAGGGGATCATAGTCCATTGATGAATTTGCCAACTGCCAGTAAATGTAGTTGACATAACATCATTTGCTTTTTTCTAGATTGCAAAGTAAAATCAAAATGAATACGCCCATCTAATTCTATGCAGTCTTCTAACATTGTGTTCAAGATACTTGTGACCTGAGTCCTCTTTTCAGAGAAAACAATGAAAAAAAAATGAACTATTTTGTTCTTGATTCATCTCATAGTAGAAAATTATAGAGCAAGTTGCCATATACAGTGGTATTTCACCCCCTCTTCCGCTTCTTTTATTAGTTTCTTATTTAGACAGCATCCCTGTGAAAAACTAGTCCCTGTGAAATTGTTAACTTTGCAATTTCTCCTGCATTTCTCCTACTTTCACCTATGGTTATAGATGAATAACAAGTTAACAGATAAGCTTTATAAAATCTACACAATTATGAAACATTCCATACAGATTAACATCTCTTTTCCTTTATAATGGTGGGCGCCAAAAAAAAAACATTGCTAGAAACATCAGAATACATGAACTCATAAAATAAGGAACAGAAAACAGCTTCAAATTCATTCAGTTTGACTGATATTCTGTTAAGATTCTGGACTAAATTCAGCTTATATCTACTCCATCAGATAAAACAAGAAAGTTTGTTTTGCAATGCATACACCTCATCATTGTTGACTACGATTTTACATAATAGTTTTGTATTCTCGTCATCATCTAATTACTATTCAAATAAGCAAATTAAAACAAGGACCCACCTATAAAGAGAAACATCAACTTAGCCCCCAGTATACCTTATGATTGTGAAAAGCTTCTAAGCTGGGACACATATACATGTTCATCAAGAAGCAAGTGAAAACATAAAGATGCAAAAATGTACCAAACCTGCAAATTTGATGAATTAAAGGCACCCAATCGTCCCATAACATACCATGCCTGGATAACCTACAATCAATCAATTAATAGAATTCATGAGCACGCCTGGTAGAACACTTGCACACCCAAAATAGAACCACATAAAAAATGATAGCCAATCAGAGCAGCTTCCGCCTTCTTAGATGTTCTCAACCATCAAATAAAGAATTCAAGTAGCGAACGTTAAGGGGTCCACTTACACTGCCAATAAGATTGATGTCCCGATCCTCAGGAGATCCATATAGTTGAAACCATATGTATGAATCAACAAAGGTAAAGCTGCAAAGTCACCAGAAGTGAAAAAGAAACATGAATTTATTATAGTCAAAACCATAATTTTCGAGTCCTGCAGCAAGTTTGAACAAAAAAAAGATACTGGCTCAGTTTATAATTTACAAGATTTAACAGATTTACAAGCTTTTTGATTGGGATCAATTACCTTACAAGTTTTTGCTCCATAAGTAACACGTAAAAGGAGAATTATATTCAAGGACATAAGACAGCCATCGCATTGGTTCTAACACATTCATAAGCAAGCATTTCTTCATTAATAAAATAAAATACAGCCAAAACCCTGAGGTACTTAAAGAAACAAATAGATATCATTAACAACCACTATGATGGGTTTTAGGTAAATTTACCAAACAAAGATGATCAAAGACTACAACACAGTTGAAAGAATGTAACAGACAGCAATAAAGTGAGCAAGAGAACAAAGAACTGCAGGCAGAACAACTGTAGACAATGAAATTTCTTTATAATGATCCACACCTCAATGTCAACCCTCAAGAGATAACTAAGATAAAGCTCAAACTCATCACTCAAGAAGAAAGGTATTCCTTGGACAGTAAATTACTCTTCTATCCACGTAAGGTTACTTTGCAACTAGATCATCTCATCAGATTCATGTGCACAAACGACGAATACTGATCCCTACTTCATCCAACAAATATCTTCAAGCGAATTTTGTCTAGAATGTTGCAACCAATGTGGATACCAAGGTTAAAGAACGAATGACATATTGTGAAGTCCTCACGCGGCATTCACTAAAAGTTGGAGTATTTAGCTATAGAGTGTAAATTGACATTGACAGGGGAGGGAGAAGAGAGAGAGAGAGAGAGAGAGAGAGAGAGAGAGAGGAGGAAACATGGGTAGGGGCGCATTGTATTGAAGAGACTACTCACTCTCTGAAGCTGACTTTAAAGGCAAGAACAGAACCAGTTTTGGACTTCTGAAAGCTCCGACCTTTCTTCCTCACTCTGTCTTCAACCTGCTTCATGTAATAGAGATGAGTTTGTTATAAAATTGTTATGCTAAACATTGCAAGAGGTGGCAAGCAAAGACATTAAAGTGAAAAGAGGATTGATGATTACCCTTTTCTTCATAAGGTCAGGATTGCCAACGCTATCTCCAAGGACGGCTCGAAGCTCCTCGTCGTATTTGCAAGCGTCTTCTAACACTCTGCATTCCATACCCAAGAAGCTCATAATTGAACATGGTAACAGTTATTATATTCAAAAAGAAAAGGAAAAAGAACATACTTTGCCCAGGAAGGATAGTTGTGAACGCGATCATGTTCACGTTTCCTTTTGTCTTCACGAACCTTGAGTAACCTTCGACCTCTAGCTGTTGTTCCTGAAACCACAGTTGAAAGTGGATTCTTTCCCACATTCCCATCTACCAAAGCTGGTTCTTTGTCATTGATCATATGGGTTTTTTCATTATTTGAAGAAGATGATGCAGTAACGGAGAGTAGTGGAGTTGCTCTTCTCGTAGGGAAAATACGTTTACTAATAAAACAACCACCACTACTGCTACTACTAGTGCTATGAAGATGAAGAAGAAGAGAGCTTCTTAGAAGGCAGTGAGTTTGTGTCTCCAGGCAGCCACCCCATCTCAATCTGCTTGACATTTTTCTCTTCGAAACTGCTAGTGCTCACTTCTGGGATTATCATTTTTCATGTCACAACTCACCATCCCTCGAAAGGGGCCTGAGACCCAAAAGGCCTACACTATCCCTCTGCACACCCCTGGCTATACTTGGGCCTGATTTTAGTTGGAAGGAGGCTCAAGCACAAAGTTATGAATATGTAGTCTGTATTATTAGGCTTAGAGTATCATGTTTTTGTTAGAGTATTTTAGCCATGTGTTATTTAATGTTATTTAATATATTTATGTAAATTTTACATAAATGTGTAGATAAAATTAAATAAAATAAAGTAAGAATTGATTAATCGAAGCAGAGAATTTGATCCCGTATTAATGATAGGTTATTAGTACATTAAAAACGACCTTCTTATTAATTGAAGATTAGACCCGACTCTCGATATTTTAACAAGATTTAAAAAGTTAAACTAAAATTAGTTTTCAATTCTCATATTAAAAATAAAAAGATAATGTGAAGAAAGACAATTGTATATAAAAAATATTTTTGAGTTTGATTCAATCACAAAACTTTTTTAAAGAACCGAGTTTTTCGATTTAATTTATTTCAAATAAAACTTTAGGTGAAAAATGAGCCCGCAACTTGGAAACCGATGGCTGCAAACTTTTCATCAAGACAGCAAGACATCCATATCTTGTCTTGTAACTTGGTACACCGCCAAATGCTTCTTCCTCCCCAACATACCAAAGCCTCAGCGTGGCTCCAGGACGTACATCTTGCATGCATGAGAATCTACTACTACAGAAAGTTGATCTTGGGCACAGCACAGAGTTGTATGCTGCATATTGAGGATAGGAATGAAGAAATTTGTTAAAAGGAACATTAAACTTAAGACTTCCAACAGTAACAGGAAAATGGGAAGATTTCTTACTGCCCACAAGTCTTGAACATCAACAACAGTTGAATAATTCAGACCAATATCCCACCAAGCAGCAGTGATAGCTGCTTGTGAAGTTCCTCTATTCCATAGCACCACAGCTACCCTATTGTTCGTAAGAGGACCAGCCCATACCTGAGCACATTCCAACAAATGTTACTGTATATATATTTATATATCTGTATGTATATAAGCAACACATTCAAGTTCAAACAACGAGGTTACCTCAAGATCCTGATCTTTCTTTACCTTCTTTCCCTGAACTCCAAGTTTATCTGTTTCGTTTTCATACATTTCCACGATATAATGACGTTGAGAGTTTAACAAGCGATGCTAGATTCATTCTTACCTTGGTTGACTGCAATAACCTCCGTATTGCTGAGCAACTCCAAGGTCACATTGTCCATAGAGCGGACATCACAACCAATTAACAATGGAGCCTGTAACAAAGTTCAAAAGGAAAGGAAAAAGTTTTAATGGAATGCCACATTGCATTTGATGATTGCCAAGTATTAAACAAAAGGCTGAAGCTTGGATCTTACTTTAACCAAAGCCCATATGCTGAAGTGAGAGCGATACTCCTCTGTGGTCATGCCACCATTTCCTACTTCAAGCATATCAGGATCTAATCACGGCAGACATTAAGTAAGCATAAACATCTCCTGGTTTTCAACAACTTGAAACAGTTGCAATATCTAGTGCATTTTACACTTGCAATGATTTATAGATGACAGCAATCATTTCTTGTAATATCATATACACTAACCATTGGTAGTCATCATTACCCTGAACATGATAAGTGGAGTTGCAGATGAACTCCACTCATTTGCTTCAACCAGACCCTTAATCTTATCATCTTATGGCCGAATCAGTAAGGAATTTAGCAAAAGAATATGAATTTGTAGTTTTTATCTGTTGACCATGCGACTATGTAAAAAATATAAACAGAGTTGTTGAAGAAAGAACGAAAGAACTAAGAGAGAACTAGAGAGAGAAAAGACGTTTGCGGAAACAGGGGAGAACAGAGACGTTTTAGAAACTCAGTGAAAGACTGAGATTTCATTCAATGATTCAAGCGATACATCTTCTGTAAACAATTACACATTTATAGCTAAATTCTAACTGCTAAGTAACCGACTAATCTTGATCTTCTTGATTTCTTGTCTTCTTGATTTCTTTACGTCCACTGGATAACTGTGTCTGAACATTACTCTTTGTCGGAATTTCTGAGACACACATCTACAGAATTTAGCAAAAGAGTATGAATTTGATAGTACCATTCCAACCGCCAGGTCCAGCATATGATGCCCATTTGTCATTCTTGTCTGCAAGAGATGTCATTCTAACCAACAAGAGAACCTATCAGTCTGATAAAAAATGTACACATGTCAAATGCCGATGAAATATATAGCCAGAAAGCTTATGTACCTATCCCAATTATCCTTAATATCTCCAGTTGTTCTCCAACTGTTTCCTACACTCGCTGCCCAAGTAGCTGGATCTTCCTGACCCCTACGTCAGTAAATATTCCAAGGATGACCAATAGTGAAAACTGATTTTTCATTTTTTTGTTTTACTTCTGGTGTCAATATGACAAACATGAGGAATTTGGCTTACCATTCACAAAGGGAATAATATATAGACCTCCCAGAATTCAGTAAAGCCTTACTCATCTTTGGATACCTATAACACCATCAAGTATATCACCACCTCAGGCGCTTTTAGTCTTGTATCTCTGTCAAGGAATATGAAGAGTACCTTTCTCTTGCGGTTATATTGTCATTGTTACAATTGTCATACTTGAGATAATCAAATTAACATGGAAATTTGAGTTTGTTGATAAAAACAACACCACATATAGGCACATGAAAATGATACTGTCAAAAGAACCTGCACATGAATAAGAACCTGCACATGGACAAGGCATATCCTTTCTCTGTCCAAGATTATCTAAAGCAAATCTCATGAAATTTTTGACTCCATTAACATAATCTTGTGAAGTGTAGTCATTGAGTTTTATCCATCCCCTATCCATTTATAAAAGCCGAGAACTACAAAAATATACAATTATAAGACTATCATATTTAAAAAACTAGAAAGAATTTCATTATCTTTAAAGTTCAACAAGTCTCATGGAAGGAAAAAGAAACTCATACCTGCAGTTCAAGAGACGATTGTACCAATTTATCAAGGTTCTTTGACTGCAGATTGTGCCTCTCAATAACCTGCGTCACACTTCAGTAAAAAAAATGTTGGCCATCATCTACAGTGTAAATCTTCTTAGGAAGAGAACTTAGAAGAACTGCAGGTGTACTTCTACAGTTTAGAAGACTCAATCTTGATATACGTATATCATTCTAAATTCATTTATTAAGAAATTTAAACCTCTTCTAAATTTCCTAATCAGTGGACAGCCAACAAATTAGCTTTGCTTACAGAATGTATAAGTCGTTTTCACCGTTCAACTCGTTTCACATATAAACTGCAATTCCATTTGAATAAAATCAAAAAATAAAACAGAAAACAAATCAATAGAACCCAGAAGAAGAAGCAAGATTTAGCAACTAGGGAAGCTGTTCTGCAAGATGCAGAGCCCATGAACAACTTTAAAACAAGTGAAAAAGAAAAAAGAAAACATCGGATTGAATGCCACCAAACAAACTTCAAATCCAATCCTAATAAACCTCTAATTTAACATCTAAGTCTGCTGTCCGAGATTGGTAATGAAAGCGTAAGTCAAAACCTAATTTAAATTCACTTACATTTCCTTGCTTGCATGTGGTTCAAATAACAACAGAAAAGTTATACTTGTCTACTAGAATAGAAGAAGTAATGTAAACAACAAAAGCACGAGAAAAGGAAAAAGAAAGAGTACCTGTGTAGAGAATAAAGAAAGTAAGTGGGAGGTTGGGAAAGCAAAAGTGAGGGGTTTAGGTCTTCGACTGTAAGCAAGACGAGGGGGGCTGTTGTGCTCTTGAATTTGGTGGTTTTACCAAATAGCAAATAGCAATAGGTGGAGTGGACGCGGCGGTAGGCAGGCAGCTGGAGGTTAAAGGTTTTATGTTAACGATGATTGAATCTACGCGCTCTCCCTCGAATAAATAGTCTTAATTAATTCAAGAAATTATATTGGAGGAGGACACAGCAACCAGAGTTAAAATAAAAAAATACAACTGTTTTTTTTTAGCAACATGAGTTAAAATAAAAAAAATACAATTTTTTTTAAAAAAGTTGTATTATTTCGATTAATTAGTACAATTAATGTCTTATTTATGTAACTCTTTTTAATTCCTGTCCAAAAGCTTAAAAAAAGTTGTATTTTTAAAATTAATTAATGCAAGTAATGTCGTATTTATGTAACTCTTTTTAATTCCTATCTATAAGCCTAGTCTTTTAATTTTTATTGAATCAAAAGAGAAATAAGTAACTATAGGCTCAAAAAGCCTACTTGAGTTTTATAATAAAAGAGTTTTCTGTAGAAGTTATCAGTAGATAACATCAATTGTTTATTAAAAATGTTTGATAAAATTAGTTGTTTAGTATTAGTTGTTTATCTGTAAAATGACTAATGAGAACATGAATTTAAAAAACTTATAAAAACATTAATACTATATCTACTTAAATATTTTACCCTATTAAGATATTTCTACATAAAAATATATAATGAAAATATTTTACCCATCAATTAACTTTAAAATACGTTGTTTTAAGAGCTGTTTCAAGATCTTATTATGAGATTTTTATTTTTTAAAATACCTTATTTTTATTAATTAGGATTAATTCTTAATTTGAATAATATGTTGTTTCCTTTTGAATCTTTTAGGCATCTTTATATTTGTTACAAACAGTTCAAATATGACAAAAAATTCCTTCTAAAAGCAAGAAAAGGAAAACAAGTGGCCTAGATGTAAGTTTGCGTCGTAACATAGTCAAAAATAATAAGACACAACTGTCATTATCAAAAAGTTAAACGCAATACGCTAGTAATATGGAGCTTGTTAAAAATCAGCTGGTTGGCCAACCCACCAGCGGATAACCAAAATACCGAAGCATGTTCAGTGAAAACACTCCATTTATCATATTCCAGCACACTTCGTCATCAATCAATCTTTTCCAAATTAATTCAGATGGCCATAAATTTTTGTCGAGAGGAAGAACAATGTGTTATGAGTTTGTTGGTTCAAATCTCATGTCATTTGGAGGTTGGGAGAAGAAGTTATAACCAAAAGAGAGAAGGATGTTCACATCTGTCAACTTTCGGTAAGCCTTCAATGGCACAATCGTGACATTCCAATCGAGTGTGCAATGTCACAATCGTGACCCGCGAGATGGATCACTAACCGCACTCTCCAATGTCACGATCGTGCAGAAGCACGATCGTGCAACTCCTTTTTCCGAAACTGCAGATTTTCTTTTCTTCTCTCTCTCTTTTGCTTAATCTTTCATTTCTAATCTATGTCTCCATTATTTTCTCCTCTTTTCGACTCCCATTGAGCTCAACTCATTCACAAACAAATCAAAAATCTAGGAGAACTTCAGTGCCGTAGCACCTAGTACTCGAACATTGGCTCAAGGCATTTTCTCTATCCCTTCTTACCCTGAAAAAGCAGGGACACCGTGCGTCCTTGAACCAATAATCATCTTTCTCTTGAACTTCCACAAGTTCAATTTTACTCCCACTGTTTTCTCTTAGAAGAAACTCTTTCTCTAAAATGACAGCATGTTTTAAAACAAAAATCTTTTGGTCCAAAACATGGTAGAACTGATATCTTATAGTTTCCTTAGGATATCCTATAAACAAATACTTTTCAGATTTAGCTTCAAGCTTATCTGACTGAATCTGCTTCACATAAGCAGGACATTTTTCAGACCCGTGAAGGTCCATTAGGGGGAGGTGTATGTCCTTTAAACGGACATTCACTATACACTTTCATAAATTCACAATTTTAACCCTCTAGATGGAAAAATCTCTCTTCAGGGTCTTCACCAAAGTTGTAGATCTCGAAGTCCTCTTAGAAACCGTCCTAGAATGATATTAATACGACATCTAAAGAAAAAGTGATGCCTTTTGTCCCAAGATATGTTTGTTTATAAATGATAGACTTATCAATGTTTGTCCAATGAGATATTTAGGCTTGATAGTGATATTGAATGAAATATTGATATTTAAGGTCTTTAGTAATGTCTTTCAATGTACTTGTTCATTCACAACATAGTATGCATAAGATTATGGATTTCTTCAAAATAAAGAACTATCTTTATCTCTAATTCTTTTTTTGGAATTCGTGGATACTACATATTGCTTAAGTTCTCACCTTTAGCAATTAGCATCATAAAAACACTTTACTTCCTTATAAACAAAAACCATTCAAGTATTCGATCAATATATATGTAGCTTATAATAGTAAGCAAGCTATACTTAAATGATACTTAGTGATCATAATTACAAATAGAGCTTAGTGATCATAATTGCAACTGCTCCTCTTGATCGTCTAAAGGTTGTTTTGCAAGTACAAACAAAACGAGCTCATATCTCACCAGCAATAAGGGATATATTGAAGGAGGGAGGAGTCCTGGGATTTTTTAGAGGCAATGGATTAAATGTCATGAAAGTGGCTCCAGAAAGTGCTATCAGGTTCTACACCTATGAACTGCTGAAAGATGTCATTGTTAGAGCTAAAAGGGAGGGAGATAATGCTCATATTGGTACTGTAGGCCGTGTTATTGTCGGTGGCTTAGCAGGTGTCGTGGCACAAACCACCATTTATCTATTAGATCTTGTGAAAACTCGATTACAAATTCATGTGTGTGAATATGGAAAAGTTCCTAATCTTTGGGCCTTATCAAGGGATATATGGGTTAAGGAAGGACCCCGGGCGTTCTTTAGGGGTCTCATTCCATCTGTCCTTGGGATTGCCCATTATGCAGGCATTGATCTTGTTGCGTATAAAAGCTTAAAAGATATTCCTACTTGAACATTTTTCTCCTATGTCTTAAGTTTCTAAAGACACCAAGATTATACAATTTGGTTCATTATTCTTTGAGTTATGCTCAAAATAATACAGACTGAGTACATTTGAAATTTTGGCTAGTGCATGATCGTGCACTCAAAGTACAACTTATATCTCTCAATTATAATATTCAAAAATTACAAACTTTATACCAATAGAAAACTTTAGTTTTTCATCCCTAGCCACCAAAAATGTTGATTCAACGTATTATACATCTTAGTAGTACCAGGATGCATAGCATAAGTTGCTACATATGCTTCCTCCATAATCTCTTTCGTCAGATCTTCATCATCGGGTACACACAACCTCTGTTTCAACCACAATGTAACCTCCAGTCTGGAGATGAGGGAGCTGATGGAAGAACTTACATCACAATTGTCAACAATCTGTAAGTGATTTTACATGAAACATCATATGTTTATAATTAAGTTATAAGTTTAAATTTGAAAATTGTCTTTATTCAAATTAGCACTCAAAATCAAGAGGTGAACAACAAGAGGTTTGATTCATTAGAGGCATCATTGAAGAAGGTGGAAACCCAAGTGGGGCAATTGGCTAATCAACTTCAAACCATCCAAAAGGAAAATTTTCTAAGCCAAACAAAGCAAGCTAAAGCAATTACGGTCTAGCAAAGTGGTAAGGTAATAGGTAACCAGGTTGATAATGTTGTGAATACAGGAACAAAGCAAGAAGATGATGGTGAGAAGGAACAAACTATCACAACACCATTAGAGGAGGAGAATCTGTAAGCTTCAACTTCACCAAAGTTGCACAAGTCCTATAACCCATACAAGCCACCAATTCAAACATTATTTTTCTAAGTGTAACGGTAGAATTGAAATTTTTTTCAAGATTTCTCAAATTTTCTATTTTCATATTTTTTATTTGTTTTTAGGATCTCGTTAGTTACTTTAGATTTTTTTGATAGCAAAAGTGCATGCATAATTCATTGTTAATATTTGTTTCATTTTGCCATCAAAACATGTATGTTTTCTTTAGGAAAAAGAGTGAGGTCTCAGTTTTGAGGTTTTGGAGAATGAAGATGGGTTAACCTCTCATCCTTTGGTGACCCATGGAGGGCTAGACTTCTTGACTCCAGTTCGGAGGTGATTCGTCTAATAATTCATCAACAGTTGGAATTGGAAATTGGTCTTTTATTGTGATAGTGTTCAAAGCATGATAATCAATGCTAAAACGCCCTGAGCCATCACAGTACCAATAACAAATCCATATTGGTCCTATATTGGTTGTGACATCTAGAATTTTTTGGATTTTCTTATATAAAAGAGAGAGCTTTAAAAATATTGACAAAAACTTATCATTAGGGTTATGAATTAGAACATCTAAAAAGAAGAATGAGCAAATTTTAGCAAAGAAAGGAACTTCCACCAAGATTCAAGTAAAGAGTTCAAGATGGATGATGCCACCACTTCAGATAGTGGGGATAGTATGGACATCCCGAGATGTCCTTCCATCTGCAATATGACCTCCTTCATCCATCTATTATAGGCCTCTCATCTTGTCATTCGCTTTAATAGCTCTAGCTGGCTTAGGAAATGCATGGGCTTAAGTATTCTAGAATTAATTCTAGTGAATATGCATTGTGGGATTTAAACTGAATTCCTATTGAATGAGAATTTTGTTAATGTTAAAGGGAATCAAGAAAGGCAAGAAGAGAGGCACTTTTAAGCAAGTATTCAAGAAAGGAATTCAGGTGGGTTACGTGTTTATAATAGAGTTAATGAGCATGTCATTTTCATAGGGTTGAATGTCCTCTAGATGTTCAGGCATATGCTCTATGGTAGTGGTGCGTTACATACATAGCCTTGTGTATACTTACACAACTATTTTTGTTATGGGTGTTGTCCTACTCATTGTCTTTTCTATCTGTCTATCTTAAATGTTGACAATTTTTAAATTGAATATGAAAAAATAATTAAAGGACTCGTATAGTAAACAACTTATCAGCTATTTTTTAGCACGTATTGAGTTCTATAGTTTACTATTATGACTATGCCAAAGGCTATATCCATCACTCATAGGACATAGTCAGAGCTATAGTATAAGAAATAGTCTTACCCTAAGTAGATTCTAGTTCAGGAAATTATAAAAGACAACACTAAAGGGAAACTCATTAAAAGTTGTGCCCTTAAGGTTGATTTCTATAAGGCTTTTGACAATGTTAATTTAAACTTTATCCTAGACTGCTTAAGAGCTTTCAACTATCCTGATGCCTTTATTGGATGGATATTTGCTTGCATAACTACACCCTTTTTCATGTGTATGCAACCTTAAATATATTCTTTATTTTTTATGGGGAATTGAGTCCCAGGAGAGTGATGGAGAAGAAATACCTGAGTTTGAAGATTGCAATGATATGGAGATAGAGGAACCTGTCCAAGCCAAAGCCTTTGTGATTAGGCGTGTTCTCAATGTGCAGAAGAAGGTAGAAGTAGATGAGCAGAGGTTCTTGGAATATTGGGTCCCTTATGGAGAATTCTTTAGGATTAGTGGAGACTTTAGAGAAGTATAAAATTTATATAGAGTGAGTACAGGAGACAAGGTAGACTAGGGAAAAAGCAAAAGAGATTAATGGATTTAAACATTGGTATTCAGGGGGTTCGAGACGACAAAATGGAGTAGGTATGTTGGTAGCCAAGGAACTCATACAACTTGTTGTGGGGGTAAAGAGGACTAGCGATAAAATCATGTCCTTAAAGATTGTGGGGAAACGGGTTAGGGGGCGACCAGGGATAACTTTTTTGTTCTTTTTGGCCCTTTTTGACTCATTTTTATAGCTAGCCTT
>JANKOD010000003.1:5109244-5126652 GCA_026284645.1 Erythroxylum acuminatum
TAGGACCAAGAATCATAAGCAGAGCACCTGATGCTAAATGCTAGTATGATGCAGAACATTTGAACAATCTCCTTGAGAGCTCCTGTTTAACTGTATACAGTATATGCAACAAGTTGCTCAAATTTTGGTGCAAAGAAATTGTCCTGATCATGTTTTAACGAGAGAAATATCTTACAAAACAAAATTGAATGGAAGGCTTGTATACAACAGATAAAATTAGACCAAACTATATGCAAAAAACTGTGAAATCGTGTGTTCAAGTTCAGAAGTCAAAAGTTGTTTTACCTCCCATAATACAGCTGTCTGATCCTTGGATGCTGAGGCTAGATATCTTCCATTATGAGAAAATTGCAAGAACCAGACTTCATCACTGTGAGCTTCCAGAATCTGTTCAAGCAACCACCAAAGTAGTCATACTCTTCTATGCTTCAACCATATAAAGACTGCATAGAATACTCGAATTACTACTATATTATAGTTATCACTACTAGCAGAAGAACAATTCAGTAATGCACTGAAAATGTTAGTAGAAAGACTGCAAAAAGTGTTATGAGATAGAGGAAGAAAAATAATATACAAAAAATATAATGCAAAATTCAATCACATGAAACCATAACAAGAATTGTTGAGCTATAATTATGTCAACAAAATTAAAGACTATCTTCATCACATCATCATTTCATGACACAATTATACTGAATTGTTCAAAATTCACATCACTCGTGATTGCTGACACTATTTCAAACATCAGGGACTTAATTACTAAAAGCATGAAGTATTAAAGACTTATTTGATATTGTAGCAAGTAATAAATATATCCAATGTTATGGTCTTCTTTGCAAACTAGACAAAGAATCTTAGGAAAAATAAACAGCAATAGCAACCAGCAAGTATTGCTTCCACAGACAATTAAGAAGAAAGAAGCTTGTTGCACTCAAATTTGAGCACGTGTATGAATAGGAGCACATCAGACCTCATCCACCTTTTGTATTCCAATGCTTCCTATCCTCTTCTGCTGTCCTTACTCGTTTTTTATTAGTTGGATTTGATGCTTGTATGCGTTAGTTAATAGCAGATTGCAAGGTGGTGATTAAATTCAATTAAGTACATATTTGGTGCAATGTTAACATTCCACCTCTCCTCAGCCCATACCGACTAAGCCCATTAAAATGTATACCCGTAGAAACAAGTTGGGACAGGGGAGTGAGAAGGCTGCTGCCATGTAGGCAAGGTTGTTAGGAGGGAGTGAGGTAGTTATGGAGAGAGAGTGTAGGGAGGGGAATATTAGCAAGGGAATGAGTGGAGAATGATTACCTATCGGTATTGTTAGGAAACTGGCCTGGACTACCAGGAGGGGGAGCTTTGCTCCAGTAGATTCTGTCTATTTGTACCGATATACCATCAATACACACAATCTCTATAGAGGTTCCTAACATGCAAATTTGGTGAAACATGGGACCGAGCTTCTTCTGTCTAAATTGTTTCAAATTAAAGAAATGCAGCTTTAGATGATGATTTTCATGACAGATGCCAAATCAGAACTGAACTGTCAGACCAGTTCAAAAGCTAGAACAAAAAAAATTGAATAACAGTTCACAAGCTCCTTTGAAAAGGTGCTCTAGTCATCAAAGGCAAACTTTGCATTTTGGGGCACAGTCAAGGCATCAGCCATTCACTCCTTGTGCATCAAATTTCAAGAGAAGATACAGTGGTTTCAAGATAATCGTAATCAAGAACTGAAAGCTGCTTGAATCAAGCATATATGTAGAGAAGTACAGAACATAGTGCCCTAGTCAACTACAAGAATCACAGCCACAGACTCCATTCGGAGAGAAAAGTATCAAACCTTTAATAGAAAAGAATGTAAGTGACACTCAGAAAAAGAACCATCTAAAGAGTTTAGTATAAGATATATGCAATGTAAGTGATTCAAATAGCACCTATTGGTTTATATGTAAGGGGCAGTCATAAAAGAACCATTCAAAAAGATTATTATAAGATATATGCAAATCACAAAGAACCATCCAAAGAGATTATATAAGATATATACAAAGGTGTGTGATTCGAAAGACAACTATTGGTTTATTGGCTGTATATCAACAGAGATAGAGAAGGAAACCTTCACATAGTACAACAGAACACCAAAAGATAGAACAGGGACGCATCAAAAGAAACCATCAAATCTAACCTGCACTGTCTGGGAAGGAATTTGGGTTCTGCCACAATGGTGATCCAAGTACAAAGAAATATCACTATCCAAAGCATTGTGGAACCGACAAGCCTTACATTGTAGATTTAGAGCCTCCTCAACTAGATGTTCTAGTCTTTTCTCGGGAACTAAAACTGATGGGGGAAGCAACTTCTCCAATTTTTCTAGAATCTGCGACCTACCCTTCACACTTCCAACATCCTCACCCATGATTAACCCTTGAGAAGGAGAGATAACACAGGCAGCAAGCTCATGAACACGGTTCAAGTTGACACGAAGTGGCACAATTTCATTCCTTAAAGTTCCCAAAGCAGCAAACACTTTATCCATTTTCAACAATTCGAGGAACTTCTGTTCCAACATCAAGAAAGATGCTAACTTTATAGTCGTCTCGTCCAAAAGACCAATTTTCTGAAACGTTCGTACACTTTCATCCCATTTTCCTTCCATCACTTGTTGTATAAACGAGTTCACCACAGGTGAGTGTAACGGTGTTCCTGACTCCTCTTCCAAAAGAGCACCACTCTTCTCATAACCAAGTGAATATAAAGCTCTAGTTATGATCTTGACAAAATCCGACCTTTTGATGAGTCCATTGGACCCAACAGTTTCTCCATCCTCTTGGGTGGTTAGAGGCCTAGCCATCAAATGCCCCAACGAGCAAGGCACTACTTCTGTAACAGATGAATGCTCCACCAAGTCTTTAGATCCTCCTGACGGCAATTTTACACGTTTCAAGGGCGGTTCGCTATCCTCTACAACTCCCATGAAATGTCTAGCTCAGCCCATATATAAACTACAAGACAAACATAAATAAAGCTTTAGAAAAGTTGATATATTCGGTAAAGACTATAAATTGAAACAGACCATCACTAGAGTCACTCAGAGCACAATCCGACATCGCAAATTCTGAACTTATAACTGATAGCATCATCAGTAACCCAGAAGAAGCTCCAGAACTTTCGCGAGTTATGGTAAGGATATGTAAAGTTCAATTCAGAACATAGACTAAGAACTCACGCACATCCAAACAAGTAACTTTATTGATTACTTGACCTCACTTAATTGAGCATTTTATTGAATCACCAATTATCAACAAAAATGGAACTGGGTTTGTAAGTTCTATAGATGATATCAAAAACCCAGAAAGGAAATCCACAAATTGACAGCAAAAGAAAAGGATAATAAACAATCGGACAGAAAGAAAGAAGTAGAAGCAACAAAAGAAATAATCTAACCAAAGAGCATAACCGAGAACGATACGTGAACAGAGATACAGAGAAAGAGAGAGAAATTCAACAGTAAAAAGGAGAGAGCTTTGAGGGGTGGTTGGGTTAATTTTGTAGAAGAGAAAGAGAATGCGTACAGGAAAGGAACCAGAAGAGGCGTAAAAGAGTCCTTTTCAATGGAACAAGGAAAGGGTTAAGTTAACCATGCTACTGCAATTTTCGTTTTAACTTTTAAATTTATTAAATATTTTATTTAAAATTTTCGTTTTTATTTTTAAATTTATTAAACACTAGAAGAAATTAGAGAATGAGGCCGGTAGGAATGGGCTTGACTTTTTAGTTTAATAATAAAACACATGAAACAATCAAATATTATTAAAATAAGATCTAACTTAATTTTTGAAGTTAATTGAAAGCAATCAAATTTAATTCAAATAAATAATTTATGATCATTAAAATATATTATTAGTTTGACTCAAGTTTATTTAGTACAGGTTGAGTTTAAGATCTATATTAGATTGTAGTATTAACAACACTCGATTGGTTAATGTGTACTATTCATATCACGTATGTTTTTATTATTTTTTCAATAAAAGTCTAAGAATTTTTTAAATGAAAACAATAAAAATGATAATTTAAAAATTAAAGAAAATCATTTAAAGTGAATTTTTAAAAACCTTTTTATATATAAAAAGTGAAGAGCATTTCATTAGTAATCAATTTGATGTGACGATTGAGTCCATTTATATCGTGAATTTTGAACGAGAAGAAAATTTATTTATTGATTTGATGGAATTTTAATGTGATTCTTTCAACTTTTATATTTAAAATTAGTTTTCAAATGGTTTTTTAAACCTTAGAAAATTAGAACATTACATTATACATAATTTTTTATCTTAGAAAAAAGTGAGCAAAGGGAAGTACAAAACTTTGGCATATTTATTGTTCACAATTTTAGGAAATGTATTAAATTCAAAAAGCAATTAAATTTGCGAACCATCTCCGTACTCCAAGATTCTTGTGTTGCCATTGCAGTTACCAACCTTAACTTAGAAAATCGGGTCAGGATCCGTTCTCGAGTTCAGCAAAATAATTACAAAAATTTTTTATATTTTGATTTCTCAATAATCAAAATCACTTTAATTCTATAAAATTATTAACGCATAAATCATAATAAAGCAAGAATCATAATTCGTATCTTGTTTCGTAGCTTTATCGTATTATTGGCATATCCCTTGAATCATTTCCAAAATTAGTTTATCTCAACTACTATAGTTGTAAAAATGTCCGGCTTCTAACGGTATCCACATAATGAGTTAAGAGAACTCTGCAACTATTTTAAAGAGAGTTAAGTAAAAAGTGATAGCTTCATTAGAGCTTAAGCCTATTTATAATATATTTTTGGACATTTTAGTAATTTAATTGAAATTAAATTCTAATTTTAATTAAACTTTAATTATAATTATAATTAAATACCAATTATGCCCAAAATATGATATAATATCTCATATTAGAACTGTTTTCAAAACTAGCTCATCTCAACTACTGTAATTGTACAAATATCCGGCTTCTAACGATATCTACAAAACAAATTGAGAGAACTCTGCAACTATTGCAAAGAGAGTTAAGTAAGGAATGATAGCTCTATTAAAGCTTAAGTCTATTTATAATACGTTTTTGAGCATTTTAGTAATTTAATTTAAATTAAAATTTAATTTTAACTAAACTTTAATTATAATTATAATTAAATATCAATTATTCCAAAAATATGAATAATATCTCATGCTGGTCCTTATTTGTTAAAATTTTCATATTTAAGCATAGAGTTTTTTTAAACTTTATAATCCAATTCAACTTGATTAAAATATCTTTATTCTTTTCAACCTGCTTTTTATGTGTGATATATTAGGTTCCAAAAAATGTCGGCAATAGATACAAATTATAGCACTAAATTATGTTTTAGATTAGATAAATTAAACTCTTTTAATTTATCTCTAATTAAACAATTTATATCTACAAATCAGCATTAATGTCTAGTCACACATCATGACTACATAAATATTTAGGGATGTCAAAGTGGTTCTGACTGACCTTTTTGTGCATGATTTTTCAGTATAATTTAATACTTTCTTTATACAATGTTTCGATTAAACATAAAGCATGAAATCAATGTCTACTCTATTTAAATCCAATCATATTAGTTCTCTCTCATTAGCTATTGATTTAATCAATGACATTTGTAAACTATTTACAAAACGTCATTTCACCTTGGCTAAAGATTTCTGGAATCAATATTAATCGAGAATAACAAAACATTCTCCCTGATTACTTTAGGGTGATGATTCATATCTTGATCACTCAAGTGTAATTACATCTAATGTCTATTAATTGAACTATCTATGATTAGAATTGATCATGAGTAGTATCAAAACATAGCAATCCCTGTATAAGATAACTTTGAAAACCTCAAATCAATGGATCACTTATATAATACTCACAATGAAAATTTTTATAGTCGTATAAATAATGTTCTAAATGGATTTCTTATATGGATAAGTTCAGTGAACTTGTTCTCTAATAAACACGCACACATTTGTTTAAATATCTCCATACTTTAATCTATAAGATTGACTACTTCCTTCATAAGGAAAAATAAAACGTGTGCTAGTATTTTTACATTCTATTAATGTCAAGTCTTAATAGAATAACGACTAAGAACATTTTGAAATAATACATAAATGCAATATGAATATTATAATTATAATCCCATTATAATTTCATGTGCAATATATAATTACCCCATGGATTTTATCATGTACATCTAAATATGGATAAGATAAAGAATGTCTTTAAATAATTTTCACTAAATTATAAGCAACTAATTGACTGTAGGGTACAAACCAACACCTCATGTTTTAATTAGTTTTAGTAAATCATAAGTCTAGGAAACATGAACTTTGAGGAATGCATACATGTGCAGATAATTGATAAATAACCTTTAAATCAGAAATTGAATCTAAGCAAATGAATTTGGAAAGAGAAAGAGGAGATCATTCACCTCGTGACGTAACTTTGATATAATGGTTGTCCTATATGCACAACTTATAGTCACAATAGATACCTTGCCTGTTAAATGTCGCCATACAGAGTAGAGGCAAATGAAATATTTTCTCACTACGTGATGCCAGCATATGAAAATTTGCATGCAATAACTCTCCCAAATCTCTACACCATATGTACATCTACAATTACATAAGCCAATTCTTTATAATCAATCCAAAGTGTCCTACAACCCTTATTAGGCGAGTCTACATCTAAAATGATTATTGCTTATTTATATTAGGGATGTGGTTTGTCATGTTTGAATGATAGTATCATTACATAAACAGTTTTATCCCATAAATGCTTTTTGATGATTTTTGTGATCGGGAGTTCAAGATGAATTAGTAGGGGCTTAATACATTCAGAAGCTTCAAGTTTGAGCAATGAAGCTGTCTTAAGCCTAAATGAGACACGTTATCGCTATTTTAAAGTAGTTGACGCCTTGATGCTATTTTCGCAGATGTCCAAGCATAAGGACAAACTAAGCTGGTGTTATGAACCAAAGTGCCAGTGATGCAGAGTCCCTCGTTGGGTCCTTTTTTTAGGAACCAAGCATTTATGTGGATAAGAAGGTAGTGTTTGGTTTTCCTATGTCTGAGCCAAGCACATGTGAGGAAGTGAACATGGTGCTTAACTAAGTCAAGATGGTGTGTTGTTAGCAAAAGGAGATTTTTACTTGTTGAGTCAACAATCCTAGTCTCTAGGAAATTTGTTATTTAAATTATTTGGTTTTGTGGAGCTGGTATTCAATCGTAGTTTAAGGTCCTTTTGATTAGGCAAGTAGTTGGTTTAGATTCCAAGTCTTTATAGTTGTTGAGTTTCACATGGATAAGCAACTATAAATATGTACTGGTTTATTGAATAAAGGGTCAGAAATTAAATCCAACATATATTCTTTCTTTTACCTGCTTATGATTTCCCTATGAAATTCTAACTTCTGCAAACACAATTGCCTAAATTCTGAAACTATCACATCAATTAGTATCAGAGCTAGTTCAACACGGAGACACGACAGAAAATAAATACCAACTTATGGAATGAAGTTGTTGACTTACTCTCCAAACAGGAGGTTGTCCTAGTCCAAGTCAGTAACAACTGTGACTAATTAAAAGGCCAAGTCAGCGACAACTATGATCAATTGAAAACAAGGGTCAATGATAACTACAATCAGCTTAGCACAATGGTTCAGTCCCTCACACACAAACTTGAAGCCTTCAGGGTAGCTGTTACCCCGACACGATAACCCGCAGGGGAAAATCCTTTCTCAGTGGCAGGGAGCTCAAGAACTAGTTTTGATAAACCCAAACCACATGGAGCAGACTCTCTGAAACATCGTCCCAAGATGTTATTTCCACAATTTGATGGAGATAAACCCCAAGGTTGGTTGTTTCGCTCAAAACAATATTTTAGATATCATGGTGTTCCTGAGGATGAGAAGTTGGTCATTGCGTCCTTCCATTTGGATGGATTAACCTTACAGTGGTATGAATGGTTCAGTAAGTTCAGGGGATCTTTGTCCTACACTAATTTCATTTGTGCTCTATTGCAAAGATTTGGACCCACATATTATGAAGATCATGGAGTAGCTTTAAAACAGTTAAAACAACACACTTCGGTGGAGTCATACCAAGAAGAATTTGAAAAATTATCCAACAAGATAGATGGGTTACCTGAAAGCTATCTTGTTAGTAGTTTCATTGGTGGCTTGAAAGATGACCTACAGACAGACGTGAGGGTGAACAAACCATGAACACTAACCGACGCAATTGGTTTGGCTAGGCTCGCTGAAGGGAAATATCAACAAACAAGCTGACAGAATTTCGGACCAAAGAACATAACTAATTCAAACTCCAAAACAACCAATCCTGAAGTTCTTGCTCCTGCGCTTGCAAACCGAGCGAGACAACCCAATTTTAAGAAACTTTCTCCACAAGAAGTTAAGGAAAGGAGGGAGAAGGGACTTTGTTTTACTATGATGAGAAGTTCACCCCTGGATACTGGTGTGTTCACCCTTAACTCTTTATGATTGAAGACGTCGTTGAGGACGGAACAACTATGGACGTGGAATTGGAGGAAAATGGGGAAGAATTGCTAGAGATATCTCTTTATGCTATCACAGGTAGTCAAAATCCACAAACCTTATGGGTTATGGGGAAATTGGGTTCTAATGAACTATTAGTGCTAATTGATGGTGGAACTTCACATAACTTTGTCGACAAAAAGGTTACTACCAAATACAGACTCAAGGTGGAAAAAGAAAAGTAGTTTCAGATTGTTATAGCCAATCGAAGTAGAATCACGTGCACTGGGGTGTGCAAGGGCATTAAATTGATGATTCAAGGATGTTTAATACAAGCAGACTATTTTGTCTTACCAGAATCAACCTACCCAATTGTTCTTGTGGTCCAATGGTTGGAAACATTAGGCCCAATAAAGACAAATTATGCCAAACTTACAATGGCATTTAATCTCTATGGGGCCCGATATATTTTCTAAGGGTTACGAAAACAACAGATGGAGGCAATATCTAAGAAAGATTCCAATCACTTCCTTGCCACTCATATATTGGGAGAAGAATTCTTCATTCAGTTAGAAACTTAAAATTTAAACTCCACCGAATCTTATCAACGGATTTACAAGATTTATTAGACCAGTTCTATGAGGTCTTTAAAATGCTAAACATTCTTCCTCCCCACCGTACGCATGACCATCATATTCCTCTCCTACTCGATTCGAAACCAGTTAATGTGCGACCATATCGGTACCCACATTATCAAAAGATCAAAATTGAGGAACAGGATAGAGAATTATTGGAAACTGGTTTGATTAGACCAAGTTCCAGTTCATTCTCTTCTCCCATCCTTTTGGTTCGTAAAGCTAGTGGGGAGTGGCGTTTCTGCGTCAACTATCGGGCTTTGAATTTCATTACTGTGAAAGATAAGTTCCCAATATCTGTCATTGACGAGCTCATGGATGAATTATATAGAGCCCTTTTCTTCACTAAATTGGATTTAAGGTTAGGACACCACTAAATCTGAGTTTTTGATCCTGTCATTTAGAAAACTACATTCAGGACCCATGAAGGGCACTATGAGTTCAAGGTGATGCCGTTCGGACTCACTGACGCTCCCTCTACCTTCCAAAGTCTAATGAATGACATTTTCAGGCCATACCTACGCAGGATTGTTTTGGTATTTTTTGATGACATTCTCGTTTATTCTAAAACCTGGGAGGAACATATGGAACACCTCCAAATCGTGCTTTCCATCCTCAATCAACACCAACTTTATATGAAGATGAGTAAGTGCATGTTTGGAGTTCGGTGAGTGGAGTATTTGGGGCATGTCCTCACTGGAGATGGTGTTGGACCTAAACCATCAAAAATTTGGGAAATACAAGAGTGGCCTCTTCCAAAAATTGTCAGAGAGGTTCGTGAGTTTTTAGGACTCGCGGGCTATTGTAAGAAATGTATTCGCCATTATGGCATCATTGCCACTCCACTCAATCAGTTGTTGACCAAAGATAGATTTGTTTGGACACATAAGGCTACTGTGGCATTCAACAGACTAAAAGAGGCTCTCACACAAGCACCGATTCTTAAACTGCCAGATTTATCGCAACCCTTTGTTGTGGAATGCGATGCTAGTGGCTATGAGATTGGCACCATATTCATGCAGGAACGCAGGCCAATTGCATTTTTCAGTGAGGCTATCAAAGGTATAGTCTTTAACTCCTCTACATATGAAAAAGAGATGTTGTTTATTGTTAAAGCTGTCAGGAAGTGGAGACCATATTTATTAGGGCAAACTTTTATAGTAAGGATGGATCATTGAAGCTTGTAGTACCTGTTCGAACAGAGAATCACCATTCCAATTCAGGCAAGATGGTTACCAAAATTAATGGGGTGTGACTACCAAATAGAGTATAAACAAGGGTCTCAGAATCAAGCGACTGACTCTCTCTCTCATATGGCAGTGTCAAGACCTGAGGCCACTTGGTGGAACCAGTTGCGACGGGAATGTGAGTTCGACCACTTTTATGTCAATATGAGACTAATCCACAGGCCCAGAAAAGAAATGAAGTTTGGTTCCTCAATGAACATGTCCTGCTTAATCCCGCCTCACCAATGATCCCACTTATTCTTTCTGAGGTACACGATACTGCCACCGGTGGACATTTCAGTTACCACAAAACTTTGGCTCGTTTGAAGAAGGGTTTTTATTGGTTGGGGATGCATCAAACTCTCAAAGACTTTATCCGAAGATGTGAAGTGTGCCACAGAAATAAAGTAGAACATTTATCTCCAGTTGGGCTCTTACGACCCCTACCTGTTCCGGATCGTGTTTAGTCAGACATCTCAATGGATTTTATTGACAGTCTTCCCACATCAGGCGGCAGCGAAGTAATATTTGTTGTGGTTGATAGATTGTCTAAGTATGACCATTTTATTCCTCTCTCTCATCCACTATCGGCTTCGAGGATTGCTAAGTCTTTTGTTGAGAATGTGGCAAGCTCTATGGGATGCCAAGAAGTATTGTTAGTGATCGGGATAAAATGTTCATAAGTGCTTTTTGGAGTTCTTTATTTGAGTTACAAGGAACACAATTAAATATGAGTTCTAGTTACCATCCACAATCCGATGGTCAGACCAAGGTGGTGAACAGAACTCTAGAACAATATTTGAGATGGTTCTGTCATAGATAGCCTAAGAAATGGAAAGATTGGCTGCCTTGGGATGAATATAGTTACAATACTGCCAAGCACTCAGTCACTGGACTATCTCCTTTTGAAGTAGTCTATGGAGCTCCACTGTCGACCCTCCTCCGTTATGTTTTCGGAACTTCAAAGGTAGCAGCTATTGATTCTCAACTTTAAGAGAGTAGATACTATACTCAAGGAGCTGAAAACCACCTTGTGGCAGGCTTGTGATTGAATGAAGAGTATGGCAAATAGGCATTGCCGGGATATGGAATATTTCATTGGAGATTTTATGTTCCTAAAACTTCAGCCATATTGACAAACCTCCGTTTCATTTCGAGCATCCCTAAAGCTTTCTACTCGTTTCTATGGGCCTTTTCGAGTGATCGCTAGAGTCGGGAATGTGGCTTATCACTTGGTGCTACCGTAAGGTTCAAGGATCCACAATGTATTCCATGTTAGCCAACTAAAGAAGTATGTGGGAAATGCACCAAAAGTTTCTAAGATCTACCTCCATCAACTGATGAGCAGCTAGTTTTGCCTCAGCTGGAGACGATCATGGACAAGAGGATGAAACACAGTCATTGCCACCCAAAACTTGAAGTTTTGATTAAATGGAAAGGTGCAGCTCTTGAGGATGTTACATGGGAAGACGCTAGGCGATTAGCAAAAACTTATCATGACTTTCCACTTAAGCACAAGACATAATCGAAGGGGGATGCTGCTGTTATGAACCAAAGTGTCAGTGATGCAGAGTCCCAGGTTGGGTCCTCTTTGCAGGAACCAAGCATTCATGTGGATAAGAAGGTAGTGTTTGGTTTTCCTATGTCTGAGCCAAGCACACATGAGGAAGTGAACATGGTGATTGACTAAGTCAAAATGGTGTGTTGTTAGCAAAAGGAGTTTTTACTTGTTGAGTCAATAATCCTAGTCTCTAGGAAATTTGTTATTTAAATTATTTGGTTTTGTGGAGCTCTAATTTGATAGAATTTTATCATAATTGTGGACTAGCATAATAAAATATTGTGTACAAACCCCGATTAATTAGATGTCAATGGTAATTCTCTCTTTAACGTGTCATTGGGCCTGTGTTCATGGGCCTGCTATGATGGGTAGGCTTGGCTCATGTATTATAAAGCACAGGAGGCCCTACTGCTAGCCAATCTTTAAATACAGTGGCCCCATTGAGAACTGTATGTGTGCTTTTGCTGATTAAGGTTCGGAATAGCAGTAGTAAATCCTCTGTATCTCTGTCACTCCATTTCACAGAGCATTACAATGGATTCAATGTTTCCCCAATTTTCAGGTATTTATCATTTCAATTATTGAATATAGTATGTTGCAATTCTAGGGTTAATTACTTGTGTTGATTAATTATGCAATTAATCTGTGATTTCGTGTTGCACTTTATTTCAATTGGTATCAGAGCCAATTAACCTTAATTGTGACTGTTGATTGTTGTGTAATTTTTGTGTAATTTTCGGTATATTATTGTATAGAATTTGGGGTTTTCGGTTTTTGGTAATTGTGTTTTTTCTAAATCGATTTTTGTATTGTTGATCTGTTTTGGTTGGGTATTGACTTTTATGTTTGTTCCTTCAAACTCCAGAGCTCGAAATCAAGCCATGAAAACCATTTTCTTTTTCTTGAAAAAAACAAAACCGTATATGTCGATTTTTTTCGAACACTTTAAGTAGCGTTTTTCGTAAAATTTATTGAGGGGTTTGATAGATCTTTAAATTCTGAATCTATTGACACAAATTTCATTGAAAACGGATCAAAAACGAAGGAGTTATGGACGGTTTTCTAAACTGGGTGGCGAACCGGGTCTGGCGACCCGGATACCAGTCAGCCAGGTGAGGAAGATGAAGCCCGACCCGGCTGACCCTCGCCCACGCGCACTGGTGGCGCGTGTGGGAGCGTGGAACCACCTCCGGTGGCCTTTTTTTCCCAAATTTTTTCCTACTTGCTCAACTTGCCTAGTACTATTTTATGGTATTTTTTCTGAAATTTTTGGAATGCTAGAATTTTTATTTTTATTTTTCTTGAATTTTAAAATTAGTAAAAATATATTGTACTCTCCGAATTTGTTCTTGAAATTTTTTGTACATGTTCCTAGTATTATATGGGCTTGTGGAGGCTTGTGTACTCTCAGCGTTATATAGTTATGCACCAAAATTAATTTTCGATGTCGTTTATGCATATAATGTTATATTATATGACTTTTGTGGTTAATTTTGTAATTGTGGTGCTAATTGAATATATGGGAACAATCTTGGGGAATGTTATTGGACTATTGTCATTTATTTTGTGTAATTGTGAGCTCGCCTATCGTCAGACCAGTTATTACAAATTGCTGTTGTGATGTTGATATTGGGCATACATTAGATGCTATGTTAATGATACACTTACCCTATCGGTTTGTCTTTATCAATGTAGTTTCTAATGCTTTGTTTAATTCATTGAATTATGTCTTTAAAGTTTTTAATATCCTATCGGTATTAGCTTTAGGGCATAGTTTAATGTTCTGAGTGATCTGTGTTGTAATTCGAGACCCTTAGGCAGGATTGCAATTGCATGAGAACCTAGCTGTGTTGTTTGCCCAATTATGCTGGTTGTTGATACATTTGCTAAATCTCCCTGCTTTGTATCAATTTCCAGCTTTTAATTCTTTGATTAAGCTAAATGGGACCAATTATGAGGACTGGCTTGAATCTTTAAATCTTTTTTTTGGCGGTTTCTAATGTTGATGTTGCTCTCACTAAGGATGAGCCTACACAACCTATTGCTGAGTCTTCCGCTGCAGATAGAGCTAAATATGATAAGTGGGTTCGTGCTAACAAGGTCTATTTGATGACCATCAAGTATACAATAAAGAAAACTTTTAAAGAGAGCATCACTGAAACTGATAATGCCAAAATATATACATATATATATATATACATATACATATATATATATATCTAGTGGTTGATCGTTTATCTTCTTCTGAACTTTCCCAATCTGAATCAGTATATATTTCAATTGTTCTTTGATCTCCTTTCTTGAATAGTAGTCTTTTTTCTAGAGTGCCTTTTAGATACCATAGGATCTTATAGACTGCCTCCAACACTCACGGCAAGTATTCAGCACCATTGTCCGTATGAAGGATTTGAATACTAGTTTGGAATCGATTCTTTTTTTGCAATCCTTGTTGTACACCCATCCAAAAGGGTGACAAACTCTCGAATAACCAGTGTCCTCAAAATGATCAAGATAAGTCAGAAATGGAAAAGGTCCCATATGCTTCTGTTGTTGGTAGTCTTATGTATGCTCAAGTTTGTACACGTCCTGATATTGCTTTTGTTGTTGGTGTAGTTGGGAGATACTTGAACAACCCTAGTGTGGGTCATTGGCAAGTTGTGAAACGAGTTCTGAAGTACCTACAAGGTACTAAAGATTACATACTCACTTACAGGATGTTTGATCACCTTGAGGTGATAGGTTATTCTAATTCTGATTATGGTGGTTGCCTTGATGATCACAAATCCACATCAGAATATATCTTTATGCTTGCTGGAAGAGCTGTATATTGGAAAAGTGTTAAAAAACACTTACAGCAACTTCAACTATAGAGACAGAGTATGTGGCCTGTTATGAAGCTGTAACACCTGGTATCTAGTTTAATCGGTACATCGAAATAAATCAGTATTTAAGATTGATGTCATTAAAAATTCCAGAACAGTGAATAATAATTTTAGTGACATCGAATTAATGATGTATGGTATTTTTCGGTGGACACAGGAAGTTATTCGGACAGATGTTTAAAAACCAGAACAAGGAGTGGCGTTTTTGTAAATAAGTGGACAAGGAGGCATATAAAAGGGCTTAGGTGGAGAATAAGACAAAACCCTATCATCTTCTTCTCTCTAACTCACGAAATCCTCCATTGAATCTCCCTCCAAGCTTCTTCAACTCTTGTAGCAAGGTTTGGAAGGTGAATCAAGCATTTCTACCTACATAAAAAGGTAAACCTCCACTCCTATGCTTAGATCTATGAGTTTAAAGCTTGATTTTCTCTTCTTTGTGAAACCCATTTGAGGGAATGCATGAGTTGGATGATTTGGATGATAGATCTGTGTTCTTTGATGTCCAATAACACTTAAACAAGAAGAAATTTCGTGTATATAGTGATTTGGGGGGTTAAACCAAAACCTAGGGTTTTGAAGGTTAAGCTGTCGTGGAGACAGATTCGTAACTCTCTTTGTTCATTTTTTTGAGCTGTTTAACATGCGAATATGGATAAACTTAAAACATAGAAGTTATAGATCCAGATGTCTATTATCTCCCTGATTTTTCTCACGATTTTAGAGTGAGCCGAATAAGAGTAATAGGCTCCGATTTGGTACTGGTTCAAAATACCAGTAAGATTGAAACAAGAACTGAAAGTTAAATGTTTGAGGACCTTAGAGTTAGAATTGGATTATGAGTTCTTCTTACGAAATGCTCCAAAATATGTACGCTAAGCTCTGTAGAAAGGGCATTT
This sequence comes from Erythroxylum acuminatum, assembly GCA_026284645.1. Taxonomy (NCBI): domain Eukaryota; kingdom Viridiplantae; phylum Streptophyta; class Magnoliopsida; order Malpighiales; family Erythroxylaceae; genus Erythroxylum; species Erythroxylum acuminatum. Next base: position 5,125,008 of record JANKOD010000003.1, read on the forward strand.
GAATTGGATGAGTATTCTGTTAAATATGGCCGAATAAGTGAAGATTGTTACTAATGTTAGTGATACAGAAGAGAACGGAAACAGGTCAGGCTTATAAAAATCACAATAAATCCAATTTGTATCATTTTTGAGCCGTCTTTGGATATGTGATAGCTATATGATTCTATTGAAAATTAAGCTTATAATCACCTCAATTGGATGAGAAATGAATGAATTAAAATATTGAGTCGGTAAGGGTCTGACTCATGACTGCATGTTAAGGTTGATTGTAAATGGGAGATTTGGATTTCCTTAATGACCGAATTAGAACATGGTCATAAAAGAAGAAATGTGAGTTTATGTGTAAATTAGAGGTTTGCAAAGTTTGAAAAACATTGGACCTTTTTGTTAAGAGTTATGCCTTCATGAATGGGACTTATGCAGATTTTTATGATATTTGTTAAGAAATGAGACTTATGTGAGAATGATTAATGAGGGTATATGTATTTTCATGCATGTTACCCAATAGCTTGTGAAAGCGAACAAGGGATAGAACTAGAAGTCGTACCTAGTACCTCCCAAGTTCAAGAAAGGTATAAAAGAAATCAGAATTTTTGAGATAGTTGAGGTGAGTATAATCATACTACTATACTTGTGTAGTAATCTTTTCTTTAATCTTGCAGCTTGTTGAATTGTTCTTGAATTCATATGATCTATTTGACATATGGCTCCATGTAGTTGAGTTTAACATATATACCAGATTGACCAGATGATTTCATATTATTTGCATCTTTGGTTCTCTTATTATGTTGAACCTATTGTTTTAAATTCTTTAAAGAATCATGTTTTCCATATTAACCATGATTAATGAGTTCTCAGAATACCCAGCTGATAGGGTATATTATCAGACTATGTGCACATAGATAACCCGCTGGTAATGGATTAGATCTGGGTCCTACTTGGAGAGGGCATGCCTCCAGGGGCAAAGTTAGACCGATCTTGTCTAGAATCAGAAAAAGGGAGATATGTCATACTAGCATGCCTCTGTTTCTTCCTAAGAATCTCAGAAAGAATCAGAATCTCAGAAATGAGAAAGAATCAGAATCTCAGAAATGAGAAAGAAACTCAGAATTTTGAAAGAAATGAGAATTTTGAAAGAAAGCTAGATTTTTGAAAGAAACGAGACTTTTGAAAGAAACTAGAGTTTTGAAAGAAACTGAGAATTTTGAAAGAAATGAGAATTTTGAAAGAATGCTAGACTTTTGAAAGAAACGAGACTTTTGAAAGAAACTAGAGTTTTGAAAGAAACTAAAAATTTTGAAAGAAACAAGAATTTAGAAACCAGATTTATGTTTTCTTTGAACAGTTCGTTTTGAGCTTATTATTGATATTCATGTTATTGCCGCAATTGAGATTTCTACCTATTTATTCATAGATGCTATATTTTGTGCTCAGAATGACAGATCATTCTTTTGAAGCTAGCCTTGTAGTACCTAGCCTCACAAGCATGGTAGTATGTTTATAACTTATTGAGTCACATTGTAGACTCACACCTTACTATCATTATTTCAGTAGATTAGCAGACCGGTTGATTGAACCAGATTTATACTATGAATTGGCCCTACTTTCTTAAGAAATTATGCATTTGTTGACTCCTAATTTATGC
>JANKOD010000003.1:5126752-5151597 GCA_026284645.1 Erythroxylum acuminatum
TTGTTCTGAGATATTTTGTTAAATCTCAGTTGGCATCTTGAGTGGATGCTTAGGCCATTTTGTTTGGAATTGCACAATCGGATCACTATCTTGTGTGCATTTCCTTATAACACATTTTGTTTAGATCATCGAGGTATGAGTATCTTGCATATATGTTATCAGTACTCCTATCGGGTTTGATTTCTATACTGTTGAGGTTCTTGTAACCTTATTTTGGACTTATAATTGAGAGATTGTTGGCTTTACTTTGACATCCTATTGTGGCCACATATTGTTATATTAATATGAGGATTTGTTTTTGTTGTTTATTGATATTGGTTATGCTGTCCAAGTGGGAGAATGATAGAATTTTATCATAATTGTGGATTAGCATAATAAAATATTGCGTATAAACCCCGATTAATTAGATGTTAATGGTAATTCTCTCTTTAATGTGTCATTGGGCGTGTGTTCATGAGCCTGCTATGATGGGTAGGCTTGGCCCATGTAATATAAAGCACAGGAGGCCCTACTGCTAGCCAATCTTTAAATACAGTCGCCCCATTGAAAACTGTATAGGTTCTTTTGCTGATTAAGGTTTGGAATAGCAGTAGTAAATCCTCTGCGTCTCGATCACATCGTTTCACATAACATTACAATGGATTCAATGTTTCCCCAATTTCCAGGTATTTATCCATCCAGTTATTGAATATGGTATGTTGCAATTCTAGGGTTGATTACTTGTGTTGATTAATTATGCAATTAATCTGTAATTTTGCGTACACAATTTTCTTTCAATGATTACTTGTGTTGATTAATTATGCAATTAATATGTAATTTCGTGTTCAATTTTCTTTCAGTATTTAGTCGTAGTTTAGGGTCCTTTTGATTAGTCAAGTAGTTAGTTTAGATTCCAAGTCTTTATAGTTGTTGAGGTTCACATGGATAAGCAAATATAAATATGTACTAGTTTATTTAATAAAGAGTCAGAAAATAAATACAACACATATTCTTTCTTTTACCTGCTTATGCTTTCCCTATGAAATTCTAACTTCTGCAAACACAGTTGCCTAAATTATGAAATTATCACTTCAGCTAGTGAAACAAATATCAAACATTATACAACGTATGGGAATACTCAACCATCTATCAAGTTTTCAGAAGCCTGATTCTGATCATAAAAGTTTGTCTTATATGGATAATAATGTACCTGAGAGTCCTCGCTGCCACTTGCTCCAAATGATTCTTTGAAACCACCAAAACAGGATTTGATCACAAATTTGCTACATTTTTTTACCATTATACTTGCAAAGATTGTTGGGATCACCTTCAATGATCTATAGGTGAATCTTTTGATTCAGAAGATTAACCAATAGAAATATTTGTCCCTTGATAATGAAAATGAAGTGATTATTGATTTATTTCCTTCTCTTCAATTCGTTTTTTAAGCTGCCATTCCCTGTCAGGTATCCTTATTGCATAATGACTACTTTAAGTTTCTAATTCGTAAAATATCGAGTCTCGTGAGTCATTCTATTAGAAAATAATAAATTTATAAATAATTACACACTCATGCAAATAATAAACTAAAAATATTCTTACAGTAGAATTTTTATTCTTACTGAAGAATTACATGGGTATTTACAGAGTCAATAAAAAATTATATACTAACCTAAAATCAATTAATGCTTTAATAGAATGAGGGAAATGTATTTAGTGATATAATAAATTCTATATAAAAGTGATCAATCTATTTTTATTTCATCATACCTCTCTATAAGTAATTTCAAATAAATCAGAGTTAGATTCATTTGAAATTAGATATACAAAACTTCAAAACGAATCTTAAATCACACGAATTGATCAAGATTTGATCATTCAATTACTCCTTTAAAGTTACTATAGAATTTCCAAAATCAAGTTTATTTCTAGCATCCTTCTACAAACATGATTTAATATGAGTGCAAGTATTATTCATAATTTTTGAAAAATACTATACTCGAGAGATTTAATTAAAAAATGTCAGCAACTTGATCAAGAGACTCCACTCTAACTTAATCTCCTTCATAGCAAGTCATTCTCGTATAAAATGAAACATTGTGTCAATACGCTTACTGCTATCATAGAATAGTAGATTCTTTGTTAAGGTTTGGGTGAATTCATTATCAACCATGATCTTTATTGCTTCAATTTATTATGAATGAAACTCTCTCTTAGAACAACCTTCTCAACCAAATATTGTGATAATTACATAAAGTAATTGCAACATTAGAGACTGTAAGTTGTTTCATTGAACACCAAAAGAAGACATTATACACACAAAAAAAGTACTTTTTCTATCATCAAAATTTTTGACAAATCACTATCATAAAAACTCATCAAATTAAAGTTTATAGAAAATGAGTAAAATATGTTATAGTCAATTATACCTTTGAGATATCGAATAATACTTTTAACTGCCTTTAAGTGAACTTTAAAAGGCATCTTTAGGAATTGGCTAATAAGTTCAACTATAAATATCACATCTAGTCTTATGCAATTCCAATACCTCAAGCTTCCAATAAGACTTATAAATAAAGTTAGATATACACTCTCTGATCCATCAAACTTTAGATAACTTTGTTCCACACTTTATAAGAGTTTTAATTGATTTACAATATAATATGTTGAACTTATTAAATACCTCCTTTCCATGACCTTATTTGAGTAATAAAGATAAGAGCATCCACACAAATACAAATAAACAACAAAATGTCTTTATCCATTTTTAATATAAATGTCATATTTTTTAAGCATATATTAAAATCATCTCTTAAAAATAATTGTCGATTTAGCTATTCCAAACTCTTGGGACTTGTTTAAATCCATATAACATCCTCTTTAACTACAACCCTTTATCTTCCTAATCTTTAACCACATATCTCATTAGTTGATCAATATAGACTTCTTCCTCTATATACTATTGAGGAAAGCACACTTGACAGCCAATTGATGAATCCTCCAATAATTTCGGAGAACAAGACATATTAATAAATGAATAGTTTCTAGGTGAAAAATAGGGACATACATTTTCATAGTCAGTGTCTTAATTTTGATTATACCTTTTGATTACAAACCTTGTCATGTATTTCTCTACTTTACCTTTGGTCTTTTTCTAACTTTGTACACTCATTTGACTCCAATAATAAGATGGCCTCTCATAAGGGAAGTAGTTTTATAATTTTTTGATTAGATTTATTTAGTTAAATAAGTTGAAAAATATGAATTATAATATAAAGGCTTAAACGTACCTTATTCAAAATTTTATATAACCTTTATTCTCGAATTGTTAACCACAATTTGTTCATGTATCTAACCTATAGCATTATCAACAGAGCAGAGAAACAAACTCAAACATTTTGAGAGAAAAAATAGGAGTTCTAACTCTTTAATGTCTTTTTTTCTATTTGTAAAAAAAAATTCTAGGATTTTTTATAATTAATAAAATAAAATATTTCATATTTGATTCATAAAGTTTCTTAAAATTCACAATTAAGTCATAATTTAATTGATTTTTCTTTCAAATTGCTCTTATGTGTGACCCATTAAGTTCTTAATATATTGACAATGATTATAAATTATAATTAGAATTCATAATTAGAATTAGAATTAGATAACTTTTAAATCCCATAAATTTATTTTTAATTATGTAATTAAATAATTTATAATCTTAAACCAAAATTGGCATCTAGCAATAAGTCATAGTCACTTAAATATTAGGAATGTTAAAATTGTTTGGTTCAACCTATTTATGTGTTGTTATAATACACAATTTAATCATCTAATTCTATTTGATAGTAAGGACATAAACTAACAATCTCTCACTTATATTAAAGTCAATCGCCTACTTATATGATACCTTATCCATGAATATATCAATTGTGTATTTTCGAAGATAAGAACTTAATGAGAGGACCTACAAGATTCTCTTTGTTAGGAGCTCACATTCATGTAATCTCTTTCTGCTCCACTGTCTCCCTAATCAAGTAAAATGTTTAAACCTTGGAAGAGATTTGCGCTCTTTTGTTTATGCAGTGACATCATTATTGCTATAATACTATAATATTGGCTCAATAATATTAGGAATCAGTTTAAACTCAGTGATGAACTTCTTAATGCTTCCTTAGCTACCTCTAACATTGAAATGTGCTTTGAATCGATCCTAGAAACAATAATGATTTGTTGTTTATAACTTTTCTAACTTATTACACCACCATTTAGTGTAAAGATGTACTCTGACTGTGATTTACTATCGTCCTAATCACATCTAGATTAGAATGAATATGCAGCACATCTGAATACCCTTCAACTTGTAGTTCAGCTCCTATGTAGGCCATGAAAAATATCTTTAGTTATTCTTCAGTATTTTAAGAATTTTTCATAGTAATAATGCTTCACTTGCTACCAAAGTTTTGTACGTGCAACGACACCACACCATCTAAACATGTATTCAAGAAGTTTGACTTGATCAAAGAGATTGTAGAATGAAAAGACATTGTATTAAAGTGAGTTTCCATTAAAGAGAATCTTGTAATTTTTCGCAATATGAATCATCTTAAAAAAGATATGATCAACTTATGGATGGATATAGTATTAGATACATAACCGATTGACTTTAATGCAAATGAAAGATTTTTAGTTTATACTCTTCCGGTCAATCAATTAGTTGCAATTTAATATATGACATTATTATTTTAATTAATAATGGTACTTTCTATCTTTATGTATTTTTGTTAATTATACTTTATGTCTTAATACTAAACGTAAAATTCCTGGAATAATTACTTTGCAATTGAACTTATCATGAGATCATAATTATCATATTCAATTTACATTTATATATTATTCTTAAATTGTTCTTAGTTATAGTTTCATAAAGACGATATTTTAATAGAATGGTAAAACTAACACACATTATATTATTTTCTTATGAAGAAAGTCATTGATATGATAAATTAAAGTATAAAAATATTTAAATAAATATATGAATATTTATTAGAGAATAAATTTGTTGAACTAGCTCGATTTTGAGGATTTCTAATAGATTATTACTTGTGTGTATATATATTTCTAGATTACGATAATTGTATAATTAATTCCTAGACTTGATATTACTAAGGTATTTTATACAGAAATTACTATATTTTAATATTACATATGAGCTACTATATTTACGATAGTTTAATTAGCAGTACTTGAATATATTATGAACTATATGGAGATAAATGACTAAATCGATAAAAGATTCGGCACTTTAGAGTAACAAGAGAGAATATTATATTATTCTTGATTAATAGTAATTTAAGGAATTCTCTAACTAGAGTAAATTGAGATTTGAAAAGATATTTTCAAAGATCAATTATAAGTCAATTACTAATTAGTAAAAACGAATATTATTGTATTTAAATAGAGTAAACAATAATGTTATACTCTATATGCAATTAGAACATTGGATGATAAACAAATTAGATTACAAATTATAGTCATGCATGAATAGGTTATTCAAATTATTTTGACATTCTTAATATTTGAGTGGCCATAAAATATTGTTATACGTCAATCTTGATCTATGATTATAAATTGTTTAATTGGACAAATTCTAATTAAAGAAAAATTAAAAGAAAATTTGATTTATCTAAATCTAATTATAATCATTATAAATTATAAATATATTATAGAGTGACTCAAATGGCTTCACATTAACTAGTGGGAGAGCTAGGCACATTAAGAGGACAATAAATTCGGTAAACCTCATAGAAGTTCTTTTTTTTTTGGGTAAATAAGTTCTTAAATTTATTATAAGTAAATTCTCCACCTTTATCAATTCATAAAACTTCAATCACAATACCACTTTCTTTTTCAAACAAATCTTAAATATTTTGAATGCATCAAAAGTTAGGGATTTGGTTCAAAAAACATTTTCTACGTCTTTCTACTATAATCATCGTTGAAGAGAATAAAGTGAGAGCTTTTACTACAATGTAGAATATTGATAGGACCTCAAACATCTATATGAACATGTTAAGAGTGGCTTGAAAGCACACGAGGTTTAGAAAGTTTTCCTTCGATGCTTTTCAAGCAAACATGCCTCAAATAGTCGTTCAAGATGATATATACTTGAAATGCCCTTTATCCTAGTCTTTAAACACTTGAAGCATCATGTTACTGGCTATAGTCAAAAGACCCCAACTGAGTTCTTTTAATTTCCATATCATGGTTTCATGCAATTTTATGGATAGCCTTTGCCTACAGGAATTTGGAGTAGGAAAAGAAAAGAACGGCATAACAGTTTGAGGGTAATCATTGATTTGAGGATGCAACTTAGAAATGTCGATAATGAAGTAATGAAAGAACAATGTCGATCCAGTTTGTAATGTGTTGGCAATCAGCAGCCACACAATAATCATTTTGGCTGCCATCAGTTGCCAGGCACTGAGGCAAACCATCAGACCATTTACAGAGGACAATAGAAAAGAACATTTTGTATGAGGGTAACTTCAGATAAATTAACTGCAAAGAGAATATTTCAACTTCTTCCATTGCAGTGATGTACAGTGCCATTGTTCTGCTCAGTCAACTTCGTTTTAATGTTATTTAGACCCCATATCCGAATTGTACGATCATCACTAGCTGAAGCCAGCATATGAAGGTTAGTTGGATTCCAGCTCACGCAGTTAACTGCTCCAGAATGCCCAGGCAATGCCAAGATTAGCTCTCCAGAGCCTCTATGCCAAATGTACACCTGCAATTAGAAATGCACCTTGAAAACCTCAGTAGGTGAAGCAACCATCGACAGCATTCCAACAGTACTTTATATCTGAAAAGTACTGTCACAGACATAACAAAATTATCATTGTTTAATAGATGAAAGTCATCAAATGCACTAATCGTCGACTTTAAGAGGTTCAGAGAAATGACTCGGGAAGCTATTCAACTAGAAGCCTGCAAAAAACTAATATTTCAATTTTTATGAGGGAGCTGCTCATTACATAATAAAGCAGTGTAATATATAGTATCAACTCTTTTGACAAAGCAAATTTGGATCACTTGATACATTTTGTATGGATGACGATGATACCTGAGAGTCCTCACTCCCACTTGCTACAAAGGATTGCTCAAATCCACCAAAACAGGACCTGATGATAAATCTGCTACGTGTATGACCTTTATACTTGGAAACAATCACGGGATCACCTTCTATGCTCCACAGGTGGATTTCTTGATTGATAAGATTCACTAATAAAAATTTATTGTCCTTTGAAAGTGAGAAAGATGTTATCATTTCCTCCTCTTCAATCAGTCTTTCAAACTTCAGTTCTCTGTCATGAATCAATATTGTAGAATATCTGCATACACTTATAATCCTCTTTCCGTCATCAGTTACAGCTATGTCTGAAATCTTTTGTGTCCTCTGCCCTTCCCAACATTCTAATTCCCTTCCATCCAAATCCCAAAGGCAGATGCTTTTGTCAGTGACGCCAGCAAATATCCCTTTACTATCCGGGAACCAACCGCAAGAAATCAAGCCAACACCAAATTTTTCATAAACATGAAGGCATTCTCCAGAACTCACATCCCAACGTCTGATCACCTCCTCTTGTCCACAAGTAAGAAGTTGGCAGTCATTAGGGCTCCATGAAACAGTCAACACTGGTTTCTGGTGACCAGCTAGTTTGTGCTTAAGTGAAACCTGACCATCCTCCTCAACCTGAAATGGTTAAATTAAAATGACAGTCATAGAAAGCTAAAACGAAACCAGAAAATTAACAAATTATCGTAAAATTTGTCATTCATGTATAACTTTAATGTACAATACATAAGTACATGCAGGAATGGCAAAACAAGCCTGGCCCAGCCCTGCGATTCGGCCTCCCACCGTAAAATGATGTCATTTTAGTCTTAAGCTTTAAGAAACTTAAGAATAACACGACATTGTTTTGGCATACATTCTAGAAAGTTTGCATTCTGGCTTGAAATGTCAATTTGCTGCTTAACATCTTCAAGAGAACTACAAAGAGAGGGTGGGAAAAATGCGGCACAGACCACTTAATCCCTTATAACCAATCCAAAATTATATGAGAGATAACAACATCTACAATCTATCCTCGTCAAGCCAAAAGACATCATCCATCCGATACAATATTAAAGATACCTTGTGCTTCTCAAGAATAAACCTTTCATTCAAATTAGAGGACCCTTTTGGCCCAAAGGCCAGAGAATTTGAGTTCCCTCCCCCTCATCAGATGCAAACACTTTGATTCAATGGTTTATGTCACAAGTACGTTTTCACAACATACAGAACAGAGATTGCTGACGACAGTAAATTAGGGAAGTCAAATTGAAAGAAAATCCTGACATCCACAGGACCAAACATTTGAGCACCTTCTTATACTCATCAAACCACAATATTTGAAGCTTTAAACTCTATGGGAATACCAAAAAGCTAATCCAAACCATAGTTCATTAAAAATTTGGAAAATGAAAAACTGCAGGACTTTAGATAACAATCATTTCGCATAAATATATAAAAACTACTGAAACAAGAGGGTATAGAAAATATCAGAAGAAAAACCACATTATTTCTCTGATTATATTTAATTTATACATGAGTATAATCTATTCTAATACTACCAAACTACTGGATTTTTCGTATATACTAACTTATCCTATCTATAGTATATCTTATCTTATCTACTAGAAGATAAACTTATAATTCAGTAAGCAATATACGTCAGTTTCATAAATTCCTAAGTTGGTTTTAACTCTACTTGGAACCGTGATGACTCTCACAAGTTCATCATTCAATCCATATTTCCTTACTGAGATTAAATATCAATGAAAAACTAAAAGTGTTTTAGTTCATGCATAGAAAGGACCATACTCAGGTAACCAAGCAATCCTCTTCTGATTCATGAATCCACTCAAAGCAGTAATGTCACTATACCAATCAAAGAAATATTCAAAACAATGAACACAATCTCTGAAGATACTCGTAAACTAAATTTTGGAAGAAAAACATATTAATGGACTTGTTTCTGTAAATATATATATATGTATCTTCAAAAAGAACTCGGTGAAAGGTCAAATTATTTGCACTATGAATGGCATTATATGAACTTGTGCAAAATAAAAGAATCCTCACCCATTGGCAAGATCAAATTACAACACTGATTTCTGGACAATTGACAAGTGAGGTTCAAAATCGAAAACAAAATTATCTCAAGAAGATTTAGGCAGATTAACACACCCATTCAAGAAGATCTCCATCAACTACTGAGGCGTTTTGAACCAACGGAAAGAAATCCTGCAATTCCAGCCAACATCAGACACTCATTAAGAGTTGATCTAATACAAGGTCCAACCTATGCATGTTAGTCGCATTAGGACAAGTTGAGGAATGTAATTAATTTATGCATGCAGATGAATATACTAAGATCATTTTTTGAGTCGTTCAACTATGCCTCTTCTATAAACTTACCCTGCAAAGTTGGTGTAAAAAGCTATCAGCAGAAAACCATGATTCATCCACCAATGTTGACAATCCAATCCCAGCACCTGTAGTTTCTGTCTTATCTTTCTGGAGCCCATATTTCAGCTGATAGTAGATGACCTTAATAAACTGCAAGAATTTTACTGGACTGTCATATATCAGCATCAACGACAAAACAGGCAGCATGATTCACAAGCCAGTAAGTGGGGAAAAGGTAAGAAGCATAAACAATTAACATGTTCAAGTGAAAAAATATAGTGTGCACAATAAGTGGGTTTTACAGGAAAGAAACACCTTGAAGACCATTTTGGATGGAATCCTGAAATATGATGTGAGATTTTTATTTTGTCAAGAGAACATAAAACCTACATGTAGCAACAAAAGGATGACCAACATTCGATTCAAGTTGAGAAACAGAGCATTTATCAGAAGCCCTGGGGTAAGGTGTTATGTGCCTGACTCGTGGATTTCATCACAGGCCTATTGACTGGAAAATCATCTTCCTTACTAAGCAGTCCTGCTCCTATTGTTATTCTCCCCTTGTCTTGAAGAACCTATGATCACTGGTGAACTGAGGCACAGAGGGAGCACTCACCTTGGTGCTCAAAAAGAGAGGGAGCTTTTAACACCTCAAATAAGGACAAGTTTAGAGGTAATAATTCTCCACCTCTTCCTTCTTTATTTCATCGTAAATAGCCTTTTAAATGGCAATACAAGCAAAAGATTCCTATAAGAAGTCTTACTAAGAAATATTTTAAAAAAATTAAAATAATTAAATCAAGGAAATCATTATAATCAAGCAGATACAGAAATATATGCAGATTTGCAAATCTGATGCTTATATTCAAGGGTCCTCTTAACTTGTCAAGAGTTGCTTCCTTCTGCTTTGTCCAACTTCTCCTTTGATACTTCTTCCTATAATAGGCGTCCATAAAATCACTCCCCTCCTAGGGAATGAGCTTGTCCCCAAGCTCAAGTTCAGGATAAGCATATCGAAGTAACTCTTAAGGGTTCCCAAGTGGCCTCAAAAGAAAGAAGACCTTGCCACTGAATCAATATATCCTGATGTGGAGTAGGAATCACCTTGCCTCCAAATATTGGAGGTAAGCAGGGACAATCCACGTGGGTTAGTTCTTTATAGAGCTTGAGCAATGAAACATGGAAGACATCATGAAGGTGAGCATGAGGTGAAAGTGCAAGCTGATAAGCAACCTCACCAATGCAACGAACAAGCTTGAATGGGCCATAGTAGTTCAGGGATAACTTAGAATGATGTTTCCCAGCCAAGGACTTCTATCGATGTGGTTGTAGACAAAACTAGACATATTGAATTTCTAAGAATTTGACATCCTGATGCCCTTGATCATAGAAATGTTTCACGTTGTGTTGATCCTGAAGTAGCCTTGAGTGGGCTGCTAGCAAAATGGCATCACGCTCCTCCAGGGCACTATTTACAGCATCCATGCAAGAAGAACCAGCTATGTACTTTAGTAGGCACGAAGGATCTCAGCCATATACCACTCTAAAGGGTGTGGTGTAGAGAGAGGTGTGAAAAGAAGTGTTGTATCAAAATTCTGCCCATGCAATCCAATCCACCCATTTTGAAATCAACGCAGATACATCTCAATGGTGTGGTTGGACAACCTCGATTTGGCTATCTCATTGTGGGTGATAAGCCAAGGAGAATGCCAAGGTAGTCCCACTTAATCAAAAGAGTTCTTTACAAAAGAGGCTTGTGAATACGGTATCACAATCACTAACGAAGGATTTATGCAACGCATGTAACTTGAAAACATTCTCAAGGAAGACATTAGCAACACTAATGCCAGTGTAAGGATGGGCTAACTGAATGAAACAAGCATACTTTGACAATCTATCTACAACAACAACGAGCACCATTTTGCCTCGAGATTTAAGAAACCCATCTATAAAATCAATAGATATGTCGAACCAGACTTGTACTGGAATCTCTAAGAGATAGAGTAAGCATACAGGGTGGAGGCTTTCTGTTTTACTCTGCTGAAGAACCCCACCAGTTTCAACATAGTCTGCCATTGATGACTTCAACCCTTTCCAATGAAAATCATGCTGAATTCGTTGAAGATTATTTTGCATACCCTCGTGTGTGCTATCATGAATTGCTACAAGTATTGTTGGTAACAAAGGAGAGTAGGGAAGCAAGAAGACCTTCTCATTGAAAAGAATAAGGTCATCACAGACTTACCACTGGATAGGCTAATCCCCATGTTTAATTAGTGTTTATAGCTACAACAAATCAGGGTTGGTCTCCACTTATTATTGCACGACATCAAAGATGGTGATTAAGGGTTGGCACAGGGCAAGAAGCTGACCCTCTTCTAACAAAGCGTCGATTGCTTAATTCAACTTGCCAGCTCGGTATTCAACTCTAAAATCAAATCCAAACAATTTGTTGACCCAGTGCTGATGAGGAGAGGCTCTCACAAGGAGCTATTTTAAGCTGAAATGAAAGGATGCCAGTGTTGAACAACTTTGGTTAGCCCAAATGAGTTCATGCTCATAGGCTGGCAATTTATGGTGGCAATCTGCCATTTTTTGACTGAAGAATGCGATGGGATGGCCATCTTGTTAGATAATAGCTCCTACCCCACCACCAAAGGCATCACATTCCACAACAAACTCTTTCCCAAAGTCAAGTAATTGCAATACATGAGCTACTGAAAGTGCATTTTTTAGGCTAGACAAGGCGGCAACAACTCATTCCATTGAAAAGAGTTCTTGAGTAGATTCGTGAGACTTCGCAGACTGGGATGTTGCCTATTCTGTTACCGCTCAAATTTTGTTAGAATCAACTGCAACACCTACACCACTGGTACTATGCCCTAAATAGGTGTGTGACAGCAGAATAAATGGGAAAATCTCCATCCAGTAGGGTTGATGCAACCTTAACTATTCTCACTCAGATTTGGGTTGACATATCGATGGATTTCATTGACGGAATGCCAAAGTTAGGGGAAGTCTGTCTTATTGTGGTGGTAGACAAATTTTCTAAAATGACTCATTTTACACTCATAGCACATCCTTATACTGTCATCTTTATGGTTCGCATTTTTTGAGAGGATTTTAGATTGCATGGCCTTCCAGAATCAACTGTGAGTGATAGAGATAAAGTTTTCACGAGTACATTTTGGAGGGAGATGCTTAGATTATGTGAGACGAAATTGGCTATTCATCCACAACCATCCGCAGTCAAATAGTCAAACAAAGGTAGTGAATAAGACTATTCATATGTATTTACGATGTTTTGATAGGGAAAGGCTAAGGAATTGGGTGGAATGGATTGCTTAGGCTGAATTTTGTTATAACACATCCATTATGCATCGCAAGCCACACCATTCCATGTGGTGTATGGTCATGAGTCGTGAGACCCTACGTCTGTTGTCCTACGGTCATGGTGCCACTAAGTTAGATGTGCTAGATCAAGCCCTTCAAGAGCGGGATGAAGTATTGGCTGAATTAAAGAGGCGGCCAATCTATGCACAAGCAAGAATGAAGCAAGTATATGACCTTCACCGTGGTGAGGTCATATTTATGGTGGGGGCATAGCTGTGGCTGAAATTACAACCCCACAGGCAATTACTAGTGATTCAATAGGATTCTCATAAACTAGCCCCTAATTATGTCACACTATTTTAGGTTGTGCAACGAATTGGCAAGGTAGCTTATCATTTGGGCTTGCCTTCAGGGAGTAAAATTCATGATGTGGTGAATGTTTCGCAACTTAAAGATTATAAGGGAGTTCCACCAGCAACTTTGGTCCCTCTTTCTCCACTGCTAGAGGGCAAATCAGGTTTGGTTCCTAGCGCAATTTTACAAGCTAGGCATGATAGGAGACAATGAGAGTTATTAGTGCAGTGGTAGGGATTTCCAACAAAGGAGGCTTCTTGGGAGTTTCTTG
Source organism: Erythroxylum acuminatum (assembly GCA_026284645.1). Lineage (NCBI taxonomy): Eukaryota > Viridiplantae > Streptophyta > Magnoliopsida > Malpighiales > Erythroxylaceae > Erythroxylum > Erythroxylum acuminatum. The sequence goes on from JANKOD010000003.1 coordinate 5,140,198, forward strand.
ACAACTTCAAGAACACCTACCCTGCGTTCGAGCTTGAGGACAAGCTCTTTGTCCAAAGGGAGATTAATGATATGTGAGATGAATTTGTAGTAAGGAAATATACAAGGAGATAGTTAAGAGCCAATTGTGGAGGCTGATGATAGTTAAGAGCTAACTGCGGAGGCTGGTTAGGAAGTTTATCAGTTAATTGGATCGTTTCTGCAGTAGTTATCTTATTTAGGCACTAGTTACCTTATTTAGGAAGTCTATTATTTCCAAAAGTCATACTTTTAATAGGAGAATAAGGTAGCCTATTCTTATGCTATTTTAATTCTTAAAAACTATATGTATTCAACCTATTTAAAGAGGAGGAGAGGAATAAGAAAAGGTTAGAATTTCATCTTAAAAATCATTAGTAAAGGGCTTGTCAAGGGACGAGACTTTTAAGCCACTACCATAAGGTCTAGGAAGGGGAAGAACTCCAACAAAGGTAAAGAGGATTTTCCTATGAGTCATCCCGTGACTAAATCCTCGCAAAAACACATATCAGGTCCTCTGTTGACTTGTCAAGAGTTGCTTCTTTTATATTTGTCCCACTGCTCTAATACTTCTTCCATAATAGCTGTCAATAACATAAGGATCTAGATGTACAAAGTATATAAAGCCCGCAAGATAACCCCATCATTTCAACTCAGAATTATCATGGAAATATGATCCATTAAATAAATAGCACATAGAGAAACATTAAAAGCCTCCTACAAATAGCACATTACCTTTGTAAATAGATTACTCCTAGAATGGAAAGGCTGCCAAAACAAAGCATAAAGCACTTGATTAAATAACTAAAATGCTCAATCTGGATCAAAGTAACATGGTAAGAAGAATACATTGATCATGAGAAAGTCGCCAAACATAGACTCAAAGACAGAAATGTCAAGCAGGGCAGTAAGCTCATGAGAATTTTGCTACAAACAACATAGCCAACCTGTACCTACCATGCTTCTGTCATGCACAGTGCAGAATGTCCATGTTAATAGTTTAGATCCTCTCAAAAACTAACAGAAAATAGAGCACAAACTGATAAAAGATATTAAGTGGAACAGTGGCCTAAATATGTCTCAACAATCTATTGTCCACTTGCTTCCAACATCAATTTTAATGCGTAAACATTGGCATGCATGCGCGTAAACACACACTTGGATTCTTTTTTGCACATACACAACCTTGATGTATTGCTCTGTGGCATGGACTACAAAAAATATCCATCTTACACTAATAGAAGCAAGTAGGTTATTAGGTTTTTCTGCTACTATGTATGCATGCTTGTCTATGAAATCTTCTTCCCGCCAATTTGATTGGAACATGTTGATGGATTTGTGCACAACAAAATGATCCAACAAGTTTAATTCATAATCCACTGTTCGAGTATCTCAAACATGGAGTCAAGGCATTCAATAATATTGGCAGAAGAATGATTCGTTGCATAAATATCTATTCTAGCCCAAGAAAATTGCATCTACAAGGATAATTTCTTGATATACGATTGAAAAAATAACAAAATAACAAGAACCGTTAGAATGATTGAACATATCTTCAAAAATAGAAACAAAAAATCAAAGCTTATCTTTTCAACAAGCAAACATTACGATATCAGTACTTACAGCTTCAGTACATCCCAGAAGAAGACACACCAAAGCTTTCCACTGTAGAAATGCTTCAAGTGACTGGCCCATCTGTACAATTTTCAAATCTAAGACATCTTTTGAGGACTATAAAGAGTGAAGCATCATATTGTTTCTCTCCATACCAGAAATGCAATATAGGCAAATTGCAACTCCCCAAGAAGCATGTCTTCAGAACCACCATAATCATTTGTTAAAATGCTTTCTAGTAACTCTGACTGGACATATCATTAAGGTATTTTATTAACAAAAATAATCAATGTGAAGAAAATTCATGTTTATCAAGAATCAATTACAAAGGTAGCATAATAATACTAACCTTGTCAAGATTCAAGGAAGAGAGTCTTTCAGCTTCAATGCCTCTACGTTTAACGACACGAGGAATTGAAGTATAATAACATCCTTTCATCTTAGACTTATCAACAGATGTAGAGGTCGAAAACTTACTGGTCCTCAATTGCTCATCTAAAGCTTTCTCTACAACTGTTTTGGCATTTGTTTTAACCATCTCAGACTCGCACATAACCGTGATTTCTCCTCCAATGGGTTCTGTGCATTAAACAAGCAATCCAAAATGAAGAAATTGTGCAGAATTAACCACAAATAAAAGTTCAATATGCTTTTGAAGTTGGAGGGAGCACATGTAAAATGTCATAACGGAAAAGCAAAGAGCATGTCACATGGCATTATGTGACACAGTGGCAACTAAGAGGTCCCTTCATGTAGGGTCTTTGTTCTTTTCACCAAGTAGACAAAAAAACATCATGTAGGATCTTTGTTCTTTTCACCAAGTAGAAGACTATACCCATACGACGAACATATTGACAATTGATTGTCATCAACATAAATATGAAGCATACTCCATATAAGGAGAAGCTTGAATTACAAAAGTTGAACAACACCTAAAATCAAAACCTCTACTATTCTGTTACAAAGCTGATAGGTACCAAGTGCAATAGTGAAGAGCAGTAAGAAAAAAGTAGGAATAGCTGGAAATAATAGATGCAAGAATCTCAACAAATATTATTCCCAACAAGAATGCTCGTATGGAGTGGACTGACTCCCAGCAATAGTTGCAAAGGGGGGTATTTATAATATCCCAATATTGTTTGAGATAAGATAAAATAGCAGAAGATAAAAATAGGGATAACAGAACCTAAAAATATGGATGTAATCACAACTAACAAATTCCTATTCTAAAAGTTGTGGAGTATTGGCACTTGGCATGTCTACTCCTTGAATAAGTCAGCAAAGGTGGTGTTATATCGTCACTTGTCCTCAAGGTAAAAATCCCGGCCAACTTGCATCTTTTAGAGAGCCATCATGCCATTAAACTAGGAGCTCAAGAATAGATTTCCCCCTTCTTTGACCCATCGATGACGCAAGATTGTAGAAGGTGACAAAGTGAGCTCCCAATCTAAATTAATGGGTAAATATGGTGGCAGAGGGGGTGTATACAATCCATAAGCAGGTCGTAATAAGGAAACATAGGAAATGGGGTGAGTATGGGCAGGTTCAGGTAATTTCAATTCATATGCAATAGGTCCCACTCATTTGATAATTTTGTAAAGCCCAAAGAATCGAGGAGATAACTTTTGATATCTTCGCTTGGCAAGCGAATGCTAGCAGTATGGTTGCAACCTTACGAAGACCAGATCACCCTCATTAAACTGCAGCTCATGCTGCTCATGCCTTTTAGAATTAGCTTGAGCTTTCATTCAAGATTCTGCTCTAAGCAAATGCTCTTTTAAAATTTTTAGCATATCATCTCTATCTATAAGATGCTCTTCAAGTTTAGGAATGTGAGTCTCACCATGGACACATAGATGGATGGTTGAAGACTCTCATCCATAGACCAACTTGAAAGTGGATGTACTGACAGAGGTGTGAAAACCGGTATTTAATGAATATTCAGCCCAATGAAGGTACTTGTGCCACAAACGTGATTGCTCACTAGCAAAACATCTTAGATAAGTTTCTAGGCATCTATTAACTACCTTTGTGTGGCCATCGATTTGTGGATGATAGGTAGTGCTTAACACTCCCCCTCAAGCTGGAGCATATATGTTATCAATGCCCAACTTGGATATTCAATTATCGAACCCCTCAAGGACTTAGTGAAAAGGTCAGCCAATTGGTCTGCAAAGACTGTAAACTCAGTGATCAGCTCTCTAGATACAATCCTCTCTCTAATGTGTTTTGTCCTCTCGTGGTAAACTGGGTTAGAGGCAATGTGTAGTGTTGCTTGATTATCAAATATCAATCTCATAGGCCTTGGTGGAGTAGGTATAGGCAGATAAATCCCAATCTCCTCAAGAAGATGGCACAACCATAGAAACTCACATGTTGCAACTAACATGGCTTAGATAAGTTTCTAGGCATCTATTAACTACCTCTGTTTGGCCATCTATTTGTGAATGATAGGTGGTGCTCTTGGTGAGACGTGCTTGGCTGAGCTTGAAAAGTTCCTGCTAAAAGGAGCCAACAAAGACAACATCTCTATCCGAAACAATTAATTTTGGTATGTCATGTAGGTGTAAAATCTCCCAACAAAAAATAAAGGCAACACTTTTTGTAGTATATGGGTAAGATAAAGGATGAAGTGAGAATATTTGCTAAGACGATCCACCACCACTAATATTGTGTCATAACCAACAGATTTAGGAATTCTAGTAATGAAATCAATAGAAATTTCCTCCTACATCTGGTTTGGTATAGGCAAAGGTTGTAGTAGTCCCACGAGCACTAAGGCTTTGTATTTGGATTGTAGACAAATCATACAATTCTCAACACAAGTTTTGACCTCTTGTCTCATTTTAGGCCAAAAAAAATGTTGTTGTCAAATGCTTCAATGTCTTCAAATAGCCTCCATGTCCTACTATGAGACTTTGGTAGGATTCAGCCAAAAATTTTTCCTCAAGAGAAGAAAGATTATGAATCAACAAGTGGTCTTTATAATAAAGTCTTCGATATGCTATGTGGAAATTTGGATGGGTGGATGAGTCTTTGGACAAATCAGCCATGATGTCCCTCATATACAGGTCCTATTGCAACGCGTCCTGCAAATAACAAAAATCCACACAAAAAAGGGATAACCAATGATAATAATTCAGCTTGCTGGGGGCCGTCTAAATTGAACATTTGTGCCTTTATTTTTGGCACCTTTCTTACAATAAAAAAATCAAATGGAAGTAATTTGATGAGAAGGTGCAGCTGTCCAGTGGTAGCGAGGCATTGATCCAGCAAGAATTTGAGATTGCATTGGTCAATTTTCACAAAAACATGGTTTCCCAACAAATAATGTGTCCATTTTTGTAAAGCCAATGCTAATGCAAGCAATTATCTTTCATAAGCAGGTTTTTATCAATTAGAGAATGAAAGCCCCTTGCTGAAATATGCAATTGGGTGACCTTCCTGTAGAAAAATGGAGCCTATCCCACCAGAGGAATCATCACATCCCACGGTAAATGGCTTGCTGAAATTTGGTAATTGCATGACTAGAGTAGTGGTGATTGCTCTTTTGAGATTATGGAAGGCCTCATCTGTTGATTGAGACGAACAAAATCCACTCTTCTTAGTGAGTTCTACCAATGATCTAGCAACGGCCCCATAATTTTTAACAAAACAACTATAATAGCATGTGAATCCTACAAACACACGTAATTCTTTGACATTAGATGGGGCAGGCCAAGTTATAACAAATTGGATCTTTTCTAGCTCCCTCCTTACACCTTCAACAAATACATGATGTCCCAAGAAGGAAGTTTGTGACTGACCAAAAAGGCACTAAGAGGCCTTTACATAGAATTGATGGTCATGTAGGAGCTAACATTGTTTGTAAATGCCTATAATGTTGTTGGATATGCTTGCTAAACACTATGATGTCATCAAAGAAAACTAAGATGAATTTGTGCAAATGAGACTTGAAGAGGCCATTCATAGCTAATCGAAATATGGGTGGGGTAGTAGTAAGGTCAAACAACATTACAATCAATTCAAAGTGCATGGGGTGTGTCCGAAATGCTATGTTTGGATATCCGCGAGATGAACACGTATCTGATGGTATCCAGATCACGAATCAATTTTTGAGAAGACAGCTGCTCCATGTAATTAATCTAAAAGTTCATTGACATTTGGAATTGGGTATTTGTCATTAATTGTAATTTTATTCAACCTCCAATAGTCCACACACATACGCCATGAATTGTCTTTCTTCTTAACCAAGAGTACAGGGCTTGCAAATGGACTCTGACTAGGACATATAAATCCTATATGCAGTAATTCTTCCACTTGTTTTTCAACCTTGAGCTTTTGTGAGTGTGGGTATCTTATGGTCTAATGTTTGGTGAGTAAGAGTTTGGTAGTAATGGTGTGGAATGAAAGTGATTGCAAAAGGGTGGCAATGTAGTTGGTTCTTGAAAGATTGAAGCAAATTGGTGAAGTTCTTGAAGGGTTGGATGGTGAAATTTTTCTCTGTCAGTGGGTTTGGTTTCTTTGGCTAGGTAATAAAAGGAAGCTTCAGCTGATGGTCTATGAGGCACTCCTTAGAGCTTGTATTTACTTCCATTCAGTGTAAAAATTAGAAACATCTCCTCAATCCAATTGGCTTGGAATGTGTTGAAAGAAGCCAGTCACTTGATATCCAATATCAAATCAACACCTCCAATGAGAAATGGGTAGTAATATTGCATAATTTGTGACCCTAACAACTCAACCACTACATGATAGCATATCTGGTCACACCAAATGAAATCACCATTCCCAATTTGCACATCGCAAGAAGGGATGGATTGAGTTTAGAGATTGAGTTCCTTTACCACCTGCTCAGACACAAAATTATGCATAGGACCACTATCAATAGGAATCAATACCTTTCGACCTATGAGAGGGTCTTGTAATTTCATAGTGGTGCATGTCGTTTTCCCCAAGATGGCATGGAAAGATATTTCTACAAAATCCTCTATGGTTGTTTCGGGTAAGGGTTCCTCTGCTTCCTTTGCTCTCCCTTCATCCTCTGTGAGCTCCATTATTACAATAGCTAAATATTTGCACATAGCCCTTATTCTCTTCAATTTTGCATCCCTACATCCCATACTCAGCCATTTGCAGGAATCATAAATGGGTTCCAAGACTGCAAGCACACTGGGTAAGACAGAGATGCACTAATTTGAAGAATTTAGAGTAGGTAGGATACAATTCTCCATGCTAGAAGAGTGATCAGGTCGACCCACTTGAGCCCAGTTTGTTTTCTTAGTCCCGTGAGTTGATTAGGCCTTAGTTTTATACTCCAAAGCTAGACTACAAGCCTTATTATATCCACTACAAGGCTTATGGATCGTAACATCAAATTTAATTCTTCCTTTAGCCCACTAATAAAAGCACCCAAGGCTTATGGATCCTAACATCAGATCCCCTTTCCAAATACATTGCCACAATGTCAACAATTAAATCATCAAGTGTTTAATAATAGCTAAAATATTATTCCACCTTAAGAATCCAACCTCAAGGGGCTCCATCTTCAAAATTTAGGAACTCCATTTTGGTGTGTGGTATGCGTGCAAGATTTTTAAGCCACCAAGGACTGTCTACATCATCATCTTCTTCACAAGGAGTCTTGCCTAGCTCTAGATCTCTCTGATTGGTACCAGCATGTGGAAGATTATTGGATTGAACCTTGAGTGCTGCTACTTCTGCCACCAAAATATCGAGTGTAATTTGGACGTAACATTAGATAATTGTTGAAGGATCAAATTCAAGTTTTGAGTAGTTTCTAGATCACTAGTTGACACAATGGAACATGTTTGCACTATGGTGATAAACTAGGCTCTAATTCCAAAAATGATAGCTACCAAGTGCAGTAGTGAAGAGCAATAAGAAAAAAGTAGGAAGAGCTGGAAATAATAGAAGCAAGAATCTTAACAAATATTATTCCCGACAAGAGTGCCCTTATAGAGTGGACTGACTCACAGCAACAGTTGCAATTACAAAAACATAATAGGCCCACTTACTAAGCCTAAGTGGGATATTTATAAAATCCGAATATTATTTGGGATAAGTTAAAATAACATAACACAAAAATAGGGAAAATAAACATAAAAATATGGATGTAATCACAACTAGCAAATTCCTATTCTAAAAGTTATTAACTACTGGATTCCGAAAGTTGTTGAGCATTGGCATGTCTCCTCCTTGAATAAGTCAGCAAACATATTGACAATTGATCTTTGATCTTTGTTCTTTTCACCAAGTAGAAGACTTTACGTATATGACAAACATATTGACAGTTGATTGCTAACAACATAAATATGAAGCATCCTCCATAAGAGCATAAGCTTGAATTACCAAAGTTGAACAACACCTAAAATCAATACCTCTTTACTGTTATGCTACAAAGGCATACAAGAGGAGGAATTAACAAACATAGTCAGTGCACATTCTCATACATATCAAACCTTTCCTTATTTAGTTTTATAAAGAGCAATAAGACAGTCTACATAGCTTGCTTACAAAGAACATGTCTCATAAACAAAAGAAGAAGAAGAGAAATCCTAGTATATCTCAATAATGTTGGATAAATCTAGAGAAAAAGAAAAAGAACCCTTCAAGGTTGAAAAATATAAAATTTGAAACTATAGTCAATTCAGAAAAGAGAGCAATTCAAAGAAAAGGCAAAATCAAAAGATCAAACTGCTAAAGGATGAAAAAGAATGGTAATAGCTAAATTGGGAAATGTTGAGCTCATTAAGTAGCCAAATTACCAATCCGTTCAATGATCTCCTTGTTGAGGTAATTGGATAAGCATTTCCATTCTCCATATTGACTTAAATTATAAGGACCAAGATGCCTGTCAAACTCTAAACATTTAACTCCTTGACGAAATCTCTCTTCCTGAATGTACAACAATACAAGAGGAAAAACAAGCATACAAAAAGTAAGTTAATAACTTAAACATCATTAAAAAATTATTTCATAGAATTTTTTTTATATACAAAGGATTTAATGTTTGCCCATTGTTTTATCTATAGGAGGTTGTAATTTGTAAGACATTTGAGAGCTTTCAAACAAGAATAACAATTGTCCACAAGAAATTTCATTCATTAGTTAATGTGCTTAAAAATAACCAAAAGTTTTCTTATCATATAAACGTTGAGCTATTGCTTTATTAAGCCTGAATTTCCTCCAATCATATACCTTTAGTACATTAATAAATGAAGGGAATTTTTTCTTTCCCTCATCTCAAGACCTTAGTTTTACTCCAACCAACTTTCTTGCTTCTATTCTCATTTTTTCGTTCGCAATTCCTGCTAGTCTACATTTTCTCTTGTTCATTTACTTACATAACTTTATTTCAATTATGACTGATAAAATTTATACACAAAGTGAAATAAAACTACAATGAACTCACTTGTATAATTTATATTATAAGGCTAATGTTTGTAGTAACCACATGACATTGGTAACACTAATTCATCCAACAATACTATATAACACACATAAAGCTAATACTGCTAAGGGGTGGAAGTCGTAGTTATTGGATTGCAACATAACAAGTACCAAAGTAGACAACACATATAAACCACAAATAGTTAAATCTTTAGTATGTCAACTTGATCAGGCTTCTCAATGAAACAAAAGATAGTGGAACAGTAGACCTCAAGTTACTTGAAAATATATTCACTTAAAATAAAAGATTGTAGCTTGTTTAATTTTTAAATCTTCAACATCAAAAGGTAAGTAACAAACTTTGTCTGAACATATAATGACCCAATTGAAGTATAATTAATCGTTTTACATAAAGTAAGAAATAGATAAAGTGAGAAAGAGGAATAGTATGAAAAGGGGAAAGTTGGGATTTTTGAAGTCCATGTGATCCTTGGCATATATTTTGGAGGAATTGTGCCTAAGAAGTGGAGTAGATTAGTAGCATGGACATGACAGCAAAGTCTAAGATAATACTGCTATTTGAGAGAAAATGTGTTTGGTAACACCTATGGCTTTGATATAAATTTCCAATTAACAAGTACAGATAATTAAGTGCATATCACCGCAGGTATTATTAGTTTCCAGAAAAAAAAATGAATATGCAATTGGGAAACTAAATTTATGAATAGTTAAATAGAGTCAAACCTCTTCCTCTAATACTTTCACAAGCTGTTCTTGTTGTTGATCCCACTGACGAATAATCACCTGATCTCATCATAGATGTATAGAAAGATCAGTCCCAGGCTTCAAGGCATTTATGCTGTCAAAGCCACTATGTTAAGCTGATACCATGACACAATTTTCTTAAGTTGACTATCGGCGTAAAATAATTGTAATTGAGATCGTTGAACTAGCGGGTTGAAGCTATCTTTTTTTTTTACAAGAAATTAGAAACGATTAACACAATCAAATAAACCACAGACCTCGGAGGGACCAGCATCAATAAAAAAGCCAGTAATTGGTGAGAATCCCTTGCCATCTCTGTACAGAAAAGAAGATTGAGAAGTGGACTTAAAATGTGAATGAAGAATAAATATGTTGTATACAATCCATCTAAAGGGATAGTGATACGACGAATATATAGCTGTGGTGGCCTCGTCGAGCAAGAACCCCAGAAAATTTTATAGAATGTGCTTGGATGACTTCAAAGACGAGGGAAGTAAGAATGACCGGTATGAAAGTGAATGTTAAAAAGCTAAATAAAGTGAAAATGGGCGAGAACTAAAAACAGCCCATAAAGATTTTGAGTTGAGGATACAATTTGACACAAGTCCATGCGAAATTAAACAAAGAGAAGCAACGAACCCGGTGGAAGAGCTATAATATACAAAATGAGGACCAGGAGGAATCATCTTAATCCCCATAAAAGCGGGACCAACTGTGAACACCTGAAGCATAACTAACTATTATTATACGCATTCAAAAACACCGAGAGGTAAAAACTGGAAGAAAAAGAAGAAGAACCTGAGTGTCAAGGGCGACGAGTGTATACTGAGGGACGTCGAGAAGGAGAAGAGTAGCGCCGCGCTTCACCAGCTCCAAGGCCGTTTCAGGGTCCATTATGAAGAAGAAGAACAAGAAGAAGTATTTTGGTAATTTTTGTGGGAATGCAAAGCTTGCGTTTGTGTTAGCTCCAGACTGCAACTTGAGTTTCTCTTTCTCCTCGCAATCCAGAATTCAATGCAAAGCTTGCGTTTGTGTTAGCTCCAGAATGCAATTCCAGAATTCTCTGGGCACTGGCGGGTGTCTCTTTTTTATTTACTTAAATTTGGTTATTTTCTTTTCTTAATATTTTCATAAATAAAGGCTGCTGCTGTTTATTCTTTGCGGGGATGGACCCGATTCTCAATTACAACCATAAATAACAATAAAATTTTGATTTTCAAGTATTTTATAAAAATAATGAGAACAACAATTTTACGAATGTCGTACCGTACCGGATTTTATATTGGATTAAATTTTGGTATAGTATTATATCAGTACCGATTAATACCGGATACCGTTTTAGGTAATTTTTTAGATTTATTAAATAGCCCCTGAATTTTTTTAAAAATTACAAAATATTTCATTATCATATTGTACCGTATTTTAAAAAATCATAATAATAAAAAATAGCCACAATTTTAATTTAATTTATAAAATTAATTTAATAAGTATTAATAAATTTAATTAAATCTAAAATATATTTTTAAAATATATAAATTTCAAATAAATTTTGATTTAATAATTTAAAATATATAAAATAAATATTAGTTTG
>JANKOD010000003.1:5158743-5180498 GCA_026284645.1 Erythroxylum acuminatum
AAACGAAGTGATTATTTCCGTCTCTGCAATTAATTTCACAAGCTGTTGTTCCCTGTCAACTATCCTTATTACATTATCGCTGCATAATCCTATGAATTCCCTTCCAGTATCAGTTAAGATGACATCTAAAGTCTCCAACCTCGTATCAAGTTCATCCCCAAGATTTATCGTTTGACCATCGAACTTCCAAATACGGATACTTCTTCTACAGGTTCTAGCAAATATTGATTCGCCATCAGACATTCATCCGCAAGAAACCAAGCGAAATTCATGCGTATACACGCAATGGCGTACTCCGGATTCTACATCCCAACGCATAATCATGTTATCTTTTCCCAAAGTAAGAATGCTTCTGTCATCTGGACTCCATGAAACACTAAGCACAGGTTTTTGATGACCATTTAGTCTGTGTTTCAATGAAACTTGGCCATCTTCCTTAACCTGAAATTGTTAATTCTGACATATCAGCTCAGGCCAAAATAGAAGTGAAAATAAGCATATGAGCACTTCACGAGGAATACCGGTGTTCCTCACTGGAGAAGTAATCATAGGCCAAAACTTACCACCCATATTATCGCTGACTTATCCTTGGATGTAGAAGCCAGATAATTTCCATTATGAGAAAATTTCAAAAACCAAACTTGGTCACTACGCACTTGCAGGATCTGTTCAAGAACCACCAAAGCGTTCAGACTCTCCTTTTTACTGCTATATGAACACTTAAGGGATTAGTTGAAAATCATCAAGCCAGGATAAATTTACCTGCAACGTCTCTGAAGGAATGTAGTTTCTTCCGCATAGGTGATCCGAGCACAAAGAAATATTGCCATCTGGAATATTGTGGAACCAACAATAATTACGTTGCGCGTAAAAAGCCATCTCAAGTAGATGCTCCAACCTTTTCCCATGAACCAAAACTGATGGGGGAAGCAAATTCTTCAATTTTTCCACAATCTGTAACCTCGAATTTGCACCTCCAACATCCTGTCCCGAGATTAATCTTTCTGGAGGAGCAGTAAGACAGGAAGAAAGCTCAGAAACTCAGGTCATGTTGACACCAAGAAGCACAATTTCTTCCCTTAAAGTTCTCATAGCATCATTAACTTTCACCATTTTCAACAAGTCAAGGAACTTCTATTCCAACAGCAAGAAAGTTGCTAACTTTATAATTTCACCATCCCAAAGATCGGTTGTACTCAACGTGCCTACGCATTCTTCCCATTTCCCTTCCATCACTAGCTGTTCCAACAGTTTCAACTTGGATGGGTGCAATGGAATACCCGACTCCTCCTCCAAAGCAGCAGCAGTCTTGTTATAACCTAGTGAATACAAACTACTAGTTATGATCTTGATGAATTCGGACCTTTTGATGACTCCTTTAGATCCAATAGTTTCTGTATCCAAAGAGCAAGATACTGTTTTTGTAACAGATGAGTGTTCCAATGAGGTTTTGGAATCTCCACCGGACATTATTTCACGTGTGGAGCGTCGGTTAGAATTCTCCATGCCTCCCGTGAAGTGTTCAGCTCAACGTGTATAATCTACAACAGAAGTAAACTATATATGAGAGGCGAGAAGTGCACAAGAAAAGTCAAGACGAAAAGATTCATAGAACTACAAGCATCTTGAATTGAAAAAGAAACAAGAAAAGACCTTACTTGGGTTATACAAGATATACATTTGACCAACAAAAATCTGTTCTTGAAATTTTTAGCGATAACCCAAAAGAAAAACTGAGGATGAACTTAAGAAAGAATATTGATTAGTATGCTGACAAAACCAGCAAGGTAAGAAGTTGACAAGAAAAGCAGACAATCTTGAACTGAAAAAATGATGCGATCGAGAATCTAAATGCTGCAATCTTGGTAGTTCTGATAGTAAAGAGACTGAAACTAAATTCAGAAGATAGCCATGAACTCATTCTACATCCAAATGAACATCTCCGATACAATTTGGAATTTGCATGAATCGCCAATGATCAATCTCTATCTTTGAACTTGAGGAAATTGATTTGCTTACTAGGGAGAAGAAGAAAAGCAATGAAGAAGAAGAAACATCATAAATTAAAAGCAGGAATGAGAAAAGAACTATGATCAGAAACAAAGAAGGAGATTGGGGGTTACCCTGAAAAATAGTGAACAAGTTCTATAGCAGAAAAGAATTGTGAAAACTTTCTGTGTATTACGTTGTATCATCACTGTACATCGTCTCAACTTATATACATGATCGTCTATACTAGTATTAGTAGCTAATCTTGATAACTAACTAACTGAAAATAATCATCAGATAGCGAGAGATTGAGGAATTCCCAACTGGAAAGAGAAATCCTATGGAACTGAGAGACTTTGACGTTGGAAACTACAAGAAATGAGAGAATGCGCACAGAGAAGGGAAGGAGGATGACGAGAGTGTTTTTAAGACGAAGAGTTTAAAAGGTTCCATATTATATAATAATAAAAATAGTTTAAACTTTAAAATTTAATAAAATTCAAGAATTTAGAAAATAATCGAAGAATATTATTTTTTAACTCATATTAGGTCCAGACTCTTTTGTCATCCCTAGATGGAATGGAATTTGTGATTTGATATTTATAACGAATAATTGACACAATGTTAGTGACTTAATCAATAAGTAAATTACCAATCTAATATACTAATAATATTAGCAAATTCCTCTCTTAAAGCTTACGAACTCCAATACTATTTTTAACATCAACTATGCGGATCATCATTTCAAGGGAAACCAATAGCATAACATTAAATTGCCATTTGTTTACTTTAACAACGAGTAGTCATCGAGACATTTTTGCTAACAATTGTATATAAAACTAAAAACAGTACAGCATAAGCAGGAGATTGAATCAAGCGGGGAACGAGGAAAAAGATATTGGTTTTCCTGGTAAGGTCTGAGCTTCGAACTTCAGAATATGGTAAGGGCTCTTTTTTATTTAACTTTTAAATGTCCTGTCTTATTTCAGACGTTATCACTCTATCTAGCAACTATCAAATGCAAAAGCTTTCCCACGGAAACAAAAGAATAGATGTCTCTTCCCTGACGAATCCTCTGATGACTGGATGACAGGAGTGGGATTATAATGTTTGTTTTTGGATCACAATGTGACAATATTATCACAAAATGCTCCTACAGCTTGGATTTCTTACCGGAAGATTCCTGGGACCAAAGGGGAGGAATAATTTTGCCGTCTTGCACTGGCTGTGGCTGTTCCTGCTGTTTCTTCTCTGCTTCTTCATCTTCTAAAATGTCCTTCGAGAAAGCATTAGGGTTCACTTTGATGCAATTCTGCAAAGCCACAAAAGGATGCACACAGTCTGAGCCCTGTTGGAAAGGAAAACCATCCCCAAGTTAGTGACACTTTAATCAAGTTTAAACAGCTTATGTGTTTCATTCACTGCTATTTACTCTACATGAAGAAAAAACAAAGTAAATCCATAATTTTTTTTCAATTGTTTCAAAACCTAATATAAATTATATGTTCATATCACAAACAGAGAGCATTTACATTTGCACTATCAACCCTCCAAATCCCTTGTTAGGGAAATTTCAAATCGCAGCATCAGCCAACATTAGTCAATTGTCAATGAAACCCAAGCTATTCACCTAAGAGCAACTGCTACAAGAATTAAAACAATGCAAATACAAGTAAAATCCATCAATCAGGAGCAACACATCATGCTCAATAGTAATGTTTAAGGATCTGATTTACAGAATAATAAATAATCATCCTCATAAGTATGACTTTGTGTATTCAAATGTATGATACAATTTTATCTACTCTTTTATTTCTTTCATGATATATATACAATTACAGAATATATGTATAATTTTTTATTTCACATATATGACATTTCACATATGAGGTGGGTGTCAAATTTCATATCAAAAAAGGTTTTATTAACCTATGAAAAAGACACTTGATCAATTCCTAATTAATTATTTTGAGGTCTGTGGTTCTCTTGAACCCAAAACGAGGTTGATGTTAGTTTAATCTGGACTTGAGGGTTTAAAAGTAGTATTCCTTCGATATTGAGCAGAAATATCGGACATATGGGTAATGCAAGTGACAAGAACATGACACCAATGAGCAACTCCTAATAAACTTCTAATTGGATTCCTTATCAAAGGAAATATGATAGATTATGAATTATGATGTGAGCAAAAGATTCATTGAAAGGAGATTGTGACATTGCACATTAAAGATGGATGCCAAATCCCACAACAGAAAGGAGAGGCGACGTGAAAATTGTTACAATCTTATGAAAAAGCTGCTAATCAGCTCTTAATTAATTATTTTCGAGCCTGTTACTCTTTTAAACCTGTATTTTTAAGTTTTTAATTCTCTTAACCTCAAAATGTAAGCTATTGTTAATTCAGTCTAAATTTGTTGCATTACAACATATGAGTGATATCTCCTCCTATACAAAAAAAAATTCACATTTTCAGATAAAATATTGATAAGAGGGTAACAGACAAAATATTGATAAGAGGGAAATAATACTGAATATAGCAGTACAAATGCTGTGACCATAGGAACAAAAACAAGTATACAAAAGCTGGCTTTAGAAGGTCAACTAGTGTTGCATCAAGGTTACCTTTTCCTCAGCAGTGCTTTTGAGAAAACACAGGAAGGCATCTGAAAACTGAGCCCCACAAGGACCATTACGCAAGTCAGCTATGCATGGACATTCTAACGCCTTCTGAGCCTTGACCTCGAGAGACTGAGAAATCCATAGGTAAACATGTTCATCTACAGTTCTGAATCATGGGGCAAACTCCACACAGGCCTGAAGAAGTAGACTAACCTCATTCTCGTCACTGCCATAAGCTATAGCCTCTGCATATGCAATAAACAATAAACCCATCAAATTTTGCATCCATTTCTAAGCCAAACCAACCAACAGAGATTAACAAAGCAGAAAGCCTACAGAAGTTAAAGCATATGACAGGAGAAATACGCTAGAATTCCCAACAAGCTCCACAATAGAATTTCCATACACTAGTAATGCTTAAAACTAACCCTTGAAATATGCGTGAAATACTCAACGTCCAGAATCAAAATTATTCGGGATTCAAATAAAATATTCAAAACGCTGTTTAGCCAATCCTCTACTGCTCCCTTTTTATAGATAACCATTAATACTAAAGCTGGGCATAGAACATTAGCGGTCATGATAAGTAGCAGGGTATCAGTTAGAACAAAAGACTACATCTTGTTTGCACAAAAGATTGTATCTTGTTTTTTGTTGACTAAGATGACTATATTGAGATTCCAGCGAAGCAAGTCCAAGCTCTTTTTGTCTCGATAATAAATGAGCATAAGGGGTAGCTAAAACAAAAACAACAAAGACCTTCAATAAGAGACTCCATGGGAACAGACGATGAAGACGGCGGCGGCGAGCGGTGGGTGGTCGGAGATTGATCAACAGCTGCAGAGGCCTCCGCGCTTTGAGCTTGACCCATTCCGTTCCGCTGACTATTAATTGCTTGAACAGAAAGGGAAACTAAACAATTTTGAGTAGCGATGATAATAGACGGATTGAATTTGAGCTACTTATGATTGAGGTCGATTTAAACTTTATATTTCAACTTGGGCCTAACTGGAGACACAATCGAGTTTGCACCCAAATCTTGAGTCTGTTTGAATTTCGTGTGACCTGAAGCTTGATCCAGTTAGGCTAGGCTTAAAGACCTATTACAATATCATTCTGTGCAAATCAACGAAAACACTTATTACATATATTATATCTAGGGATGAAAGTGAATTTTCAACCCGATTAATATCTATACTATCCGACTTAAAAAAATAGACATGAAGGTTAAAAAATTAATTTTAAATGAATTTTAAATAGATGCTGAAAAATGGATGTGGATATGAATCTAGTGATAACCCGAACCGATGTATACCTATATCTTACTTATTTTTTATTAACTCTATTTTTATGTTTTTTTGAATATTTATGGTTAAATATAATAAAATATTAATATTTTTTAAGAAGAAACAACTTTAAAATTACCACTTTACTCCTCAGTTCTCACCCTTTTCATCATGTTTTATTTTCTTGTAGGTTGATAATAATGCAAAAGATATGGAGATAGGGTTTTGAATGTTGTGGAGTTCACGTAAAGACAATTTGAAGCTTTGAATATTTCAGCCTTTGTTCTAGTTCTTGATTGTGAAAAATATATGTTGTCTTTGCAATAGATATTATGATTTTTATTATTCCAATTTTATAGTTTTTTAAAGACATACAAATCAAAATCTTGACTTATTATTATTAAAATAATTTTGATTTGAATCGTTCGAAAAAATCTGTTCTTTATATTTTCTGTTTAGAAGTTATATTTTTATGTGCTATACAATCCGATGGATATCCAAAAACTTGAACAATCCAATAGATTTAGATACGGGTAGTATATCATAAAAACCGATAGATATATATATGGATATAAGTTGAGTCATAAAAAATAGATATAGATATGGATTGAGTAATACTTAACCCTACTCATTATCATCCGTAATTATATCAGTAAAAGTCAACATGCTTCAAAGAATGAACTTAATTTCTCATTAAAGATACTTATATTATAATGATTTTCAATGATATTCCAGGCATTTGGTCAATAACTAAAAGCCTCCTATATGACGAGTTGTTTCCAGTAGATTCACATTCTTTATATCCGTCACAATTAATATAAAAAAGAAAATGTAAGATAATTTAGTAAATGACAATTAAAATTATATAAGTAAAAGCTAACATACCATAAAGTATAGGGTTTAGCTTAAACATTTTTGATACGTAACTAACTTTGGCCATATATCAAGACTTCTTGAATTTTAGGATGAAGTTCAACTATAATGAAGACTCGCTATGTAATCTTGAATATGAAATTCCATTAATTAGACAATTTAGAACTAACTTATTAATGTGTCGAATAGGTATTTTGTTCAAACTTTTTAATCCATTTAGATGCACTGTTCCCTTCTTGATATATATACATGCTTAATTTGCACCTCACATGCTCAATACATCAATCCTCGGATATTTGTCACCAAAAGATTAATGTCAGACCTAGCGTTATTGGAAGAGGAAAGAATATTAATAACTTCGAGCGAATCAACTTCGACTATCACGCGTCGATATCCCTACTCCCATGCTAGCGTGAGACCTGAATGTACTCTCTAGAATTCGGCAGCCAAAGATTCGCCTACTCCTATATTACGTAGGAAGCTTACACACCATGGACCTTTGCAGGTCCTAATTTCCTTATGATAGTTTTTGTAAGTAAGTTCTTGCATCTCTCAAGATCAGAGCTCATGGCAGTCATTTCACTTTTTGAATGGGACATTCCACTGTTAGAACCTCCAACTAAAATCTTACGGTAATATTTATGCTCCACCTTATCAACTTCATCATTTGATTTAATCTTTATGAAATGATTCTAAATATCACTTCTTATAATTGATAAATCATTTAAGTACAAAACTTGAATTATCTAACGTGCTGGCTTGTGATATTAAAGGTTTAACTTCATTTATCTTTAACAATTATAAACAATATAATCATGAAACCGATTAGAACTAAAGAATATTTAAACCAACATAATGCAAACTAAAGAATGAAGATAACATTTAAATCAATATTATTTAAACCTATATTCAGTCTTTTTGTATCATATAAACAAAAGAATGAAAATAACATAATTGACATAATATAAAAAATAAGTTATAGCCAATGACGGAGCTGTGTATATGGGAGGGGGGATTTTTTTTATAAAAAAATTACTTATATAATTACAATTTTTAAAATAATAAATATAAGTGGCCCCCCTTTTAAAAAAAATCCTTACCTTTAAAAATTTCGGTCCCCCTTAAAGTTGAGTTTGGCTCCGTCATTGGTTATAGCATGCTTTAAACTATAGGCTAAAAGTACACTATAATCCCAATGTTTTCATCAAAGTATAAATTAAATTATAACATTTTAGAGCATCTCCTAATATTTTTAGAACGTTCAAAATGAACCTTAGGTAGACGAAAATTTAAACAAGGTTAAGTTTCCATTTATTAGGTGCCACTTTAGTAATTATTTTCTGATTAATATATAGGACCCACTATCACATGTATGTTATGTGACAATATGAGACTAGTTGTCTAATATATCAAATTAATTTAGTTTTCAAAATTAAAATCTAAAAAAATTAACTTAACTTAGTTACAATATATCTTGATTAACATAAATAACTTAATTATATCCTTTTTACCTAAAATTCATAATTTAACATTCTCTAAATATAATGAACCATAATCCCTAATTTCTCTTAATTCTTAAAAGGTCCAATCTTGGATAAGAAACTTGCTTGTCCTTTTCAATTCATTATATCCCTCCAAAACCAACTATGGAGGCTGCGAGAGCTGAAGCTACAATTTGTAATCTTCTCTGCTATGGATTCTCTTTTCAAGAAAATATGGTTAAACCTAAAGACGTAGATGTTCCTGTCACTAACTACAATCTCTTCCCTCCTGCTCCATCTCTATCCTTTATGATCATTAACAAGTATAAGCTTTAAAGCAATAAGCTTCGATCATTTTGGGATGGGTTACAATACTGGTCTAATCTTAATTGACTTAGCTCATGATCTTCTCCAAGTTCATCATAAGTCAAAAGTTTGTTGTTGAATTCTCCATTTTTAAAAGACATTAAGCAAATTCAAAATAGGTGAGACAAGATAATATATCCATATAAAACATTTATCCTATTCTCAGTACCAACTCATTGTTCCCTCTCGCTTTTCCCCTCCATAACTTCATAATATTCACTCACAACATTTGGAGAAAATCCTAAATTTTGCAAGTAAGGGGTAAATGTTTCATCTCTCGCCACAAACCATTTATCATCATCATCAACAACACTTAATTAAAATACTGCTGAGTCATGGAGTTTGGGAAGATCCGATGATACGCAACCTTAATTACCTCTATTAGTAGAGAGGTTATTTTTGATAGACCCACATGTAATGTGGTATGACGATATTACAAAAATGTAAATGAATGTGCAAACGTATTCATTAAAAAGATACATACATAATATGTAAAAGATTGACAATAAAAGATAAGATAAAAACACACACTAAAAAAGACGTAGATAAGATCTAGTACCTCCAGCCAAGGTTGTCACTACCTTAATTACGCTACTTACGAAACTAACTACGTCATAAACCATTTATATAAACTTTAAATAGTTCTCATTGTCATTATCATATGAGGAGAAGAAGATTAGGCCATGGTTAATAGAGATGTATGACGAACAAGGGATTGGTGGGTCAAAGACAAAGGTTGGTTCCTTGGATTGTAAGCGAATCAGTGACACTCATGATAAGCACCTCGTTTGTTATGTATACAAGTTATCTCTATAAGAGGAGCATAAAAGGTCTCTCTAACCATTTTTATAGGTTAAGAAATACGAAGCATTTTGGTTCTCTCTTTTTTGTGTAATTTTCTACCTTCTCTTCTCCCTCTCCTAGATTCTTCGGTCTTCTTCTCTCCTATGTTCTTTTTTTTTGGTAATTCAGAAAAATAAATAAATGAACAAAATATGTACAAAAAGTTCACAGACTATACCACAGAAGGCACAACCAGCTAAAATTAACAACTAGCCTCAAGACAGACCAAGATAAACTTAGGAACATAGTAGCTATGGAAGAAATAACCCGATACCCAAATAACATAAACACCAAGAAACTTAGCCAAATAAAACTCAAGCATACATAATCCAAGTGGAGAGCCTAATTAAGAAATTCCAAACCCATTATAAGCAAGCCAAGGAGAAGCTGAAGTAAAATGAACAACCATAGCCCCGAAATGACCAAGAAGAAAACTGCCGCCAACAAATAATTGTGTTGTACCTCCAAGGGTAGGCATGGCAAGCATGGTCTATCCAATGAGAACCTCGTAAGCTGTGACCTGGAATAAACTGAGCAATTAACCTGCAAAATAATCAAAGCAAATGGTATCAAAGCATTACAATTCTTGGTTAGGAAATTCCATCTAGATGACAGGAGATGATTAGGACCAAAAGTTTGAGAAGCTTGAAGAAAGAATCCAAAAACTTAAAGAGGCTTAGATGCAAACTAAGAAATGGATGCAAAAGATTCAGGTAATTCTGATCACCATCAATACAAGATAAATAACCTAAGATCAATGTTCAATCAATTTATGCAATAAGAAGGAATGACTGCTTCAGGGAATGCACTCTAGATACAGCAAAAGCCAATAGTCAAATAAATTTTTTTATAATAGTGTTAATGGTTGAAGGATGGGCAATGCTTTTAAAGAAGGGAGCCTTGTGAGCAACTTGAATTTCAATATGAGTATTATGGTGACCATAAAAGAGGACAATGGTGAGTGATACAATTGACAATCTGATGCTAGTGATTCATATATCATTAATGTAAAGACGGGCAACTTGATAGAAAAAATAAAATCACTCTCTACCTTAATGAACACCAACGTAGATATTTGAAGGAGAACACCAATGGTATGTTATTGCTCAATTACAGAGATAAGATGGAAAGAAGCTCATTTTTGTCAAGAATAAGGAGTAATTGTTCCTTTTTATCCTTTATGTAAACCTCCTTAATAGTTTTTCTATTAAACTATATGGACAAGGTTTCCATAGTAGAAGGGGTTGTTGCACATAGAAGTTACTGCTATAATAGAAGTATAAAAGGTCCCTTTAACCATTTTCATAGGTTAAGAAATATGAATCAAGTATGTTTCTTCTCTCTCTTTTGTATAATTCTTTATCTTCTCTCCTCCTCCTTTTAGATTCGTCTCTCTTCTTCTCTTATTCTCTCCTTTGTTCTTTATTTCTTCTTTAATGAAAAATAATCACAACATCATTCGATCATCTCCATCTATGTCATGAGCTGTCAATGGTAAACATTTGTCGACACATGTTAGGAAGCTAACAACTACTCGATCATACAGAGCATGCTGACCATATAATCTTTCAAAATATAATACGCCACAAAGTGGAAGATAACTAAGGCAAAGTTAGCATTGATCTCTCAAAAGATTTAATAGGCATTGCTAAAGAGGCCTTGAATTCTAACATCATAACCATACATCTTTAGTCTTGTTATCATTAAAATAACTCTTATTTCTTATATCACTTATTGAATACAAAATCTATAACTCCAAAGAAGTCTCATGCCCAAAACTTTAAGCAAGCTTTTGAATATTAGGAGAAATTAGGGATTAGGGTTCATTAGGCTGAAAGAGCATTAAATTCAAAATTTTGGTTAGGCAAAGTATATGATGAGATTATTTGTGATAATTAAGTTTTGTTAAGAATTTAAATTAAAAACTATATTAATTTATTAAATTAGACAATTGGGCTCATATTGGCACATGGTAAATATATGACAATGGGTCTTACATATTGATTAAAAATAATGAACACATGTCACGACAATGATAATGTGACATTTAACAAATGAAAACTTAACTGTATTTAAATCTTCCTTCACTAAAGTTCATTATAAACATTTTTAAAACATTAGAGTTTATTTTGAATTTTTTGAATCGTTATGGTTTAACTTATATTTTAATGAACATGTTGAAGCATAAAACACACTTTGACCTTAAACTATATCATAACTTCTTTAAATCATGTTTTGTGTCATACTTCTTTTGTTAAAAAAATGAAATCATAAAGAATGAACAACAAAGACAAAAAAGAAATCACTAGAATTTTCGTTCATAGATGAACAAAATGAGACTAAGGAAGTCAAAACCCTAAAATTGACAATTGCATTTCAACAAATGTACATATGGGAGGAAAAGAAGAAGAAAGAGAGATATACTTTAGGAATAATTGTCATAGAGGATAAGCGAGGAATGAAATTGTGTAATGATAATGAGAAATTGAGTTTGAGATTTGAAAGTTAAATGGAGTTTTTGAGAGACTAGACAAAGATTGAGAGACGAGAGAGAGCTATGATTGGTTAATGTAGCTACACTTTTTGGTTTTTATACATAAAATAATATTATTTTGTTTCATTTTTTGGATAACAAAATAACATTGATTTGTGTTATAAGAGAAGATCGAGTTTTGGGTTGTAGATAATGTTATGAATATCGTCCTCACATCAGTATTATATTTAGTTATAGTACGGTATTGTATTGGTACCGTCAATATTAGATACCTTTTTTAAATTTATAAAATAGTCTCTGAATTTTTTTAAATTGCAAAATAGTTCCTTAATATATTGTTTGTATAATTTATGATTTTACATCAAACTTGTCTCTAAAAGTCATAATAATATAAATTTGAAACCATAACAATCTATTAATTTATATTAATATTGCTTTTCACATATTTGATATATGTATAATCACTATAATTAATATAAGAAAAGATCATACAAATATAAAATTAAGAACGATAAAAAGTACTTAGAGTGTTACAATTTAATCATACAATAAATAATATTACATCAAAATATCAAATAAAAGAATAATAAATATCCATGAGTGTTATAATTTAATCGTGCAGTAAATAATATTACATTAAAACATCAAATAAAAGAATATGAAATATCCATGAGTCTCTAAGTATTACAATTTACAACAAGAGTTCGTGTCTAGGAAATAACTAATTATAAGTGAAACCTTAAACAAAAACGTTTACAATTATATTTATATTGTATATATAGAGTTTAAAATGTACATAAAATGTAAGTGAAATTAAAATAAGAGGAGGAATGAAAATCTGGAACTTTATTCAATTGAATATTTGCTCAAATCTCATTGATTTTAATTATCATTTGATACAAAATCATCATCATTGAGTGGAGCCTCATCAATGCCATCATTCAAATTCATTGCATCAAATGACATGTTAATACTTTCCCATCCAATATTATCTTTTAATACTTTCTGATCCAATATTATCTTCCAAGTCACTCTCATCTATTAACCTCGGTTCCTTAGGAACCCAATATGCTAAAAGATATATATGGTCAAGGCAAATTGGATTCACATAACTACTTGTTATATTAAGAGTTCTTTTTTTTGTGCAATAACGAATTAAAAAAACAAGACAAAGAAAAAAACAAGAAATAGATAGTCAAGCCCTGCTAACGTTCTCTCTCAAACAAAGTGCCAACAGTGTCACCAACAAGAGCCATGAGGACTAAGCTTGGAGGGGACATTTAAAACTGAAAGGGCAGCTTATCCCGGCTGCCTATTTTGGCTAAAATATCAGCCACACTATTACCTTCCCTGAGAATATGGTCACAAGACACATCCCAATTCCAATTGAGCATAATTTTAATATCGGCAATGAGGTTTGCATAAGGATGGAAGTAATAATCGGTACTATCAATTAATCGCAGAGCTTCCATAGAGTTTGAGAATAAAGCAACCCGTTTAAATCCCTTATCCCAAGTGATACGAAGCTCCTGTCTTATTGCAAGCAATTCAGCACTCATATTAGTATCTCTGCCGATGTATTCAGAAAATCCACCAAGCCATTGTCCATATTCATCCCGGAGGACTCCACCGATACTGGCATCGCCTGGATTTCCCATAGCACTCCCGTCCACATTAAGATTGACAAAATTTTTCCCAGGCCGCTGCTAGCTGACTAACCTGCTGCCTCTATTACTTATAGCACCAGGTTTCTGAAAACTTTGGTTCCAATCTCGTATGGTATTTGCCACAGAGCGGAATTGCCCAAAAGGTAGAACAATGCAATCTTCAATAACTTCTCGATTTCTAATACACCAGATGGACCAAACAATTGTCAAGAAAGTGACATCTGTACGATCACCATTGTCCAAAAGTGCAGAATTCACGCAATTAGCCTTAAACCATTGGAAGAAAATATCGGAATCTGTACAGGTACCAACAAGTGGGAGGAACTTTCGCCAAAGCCCCTTCACCTTTGGACAGTCAACAAACAGATGAAAAATTGTTTCAGATCCCATACCACATTGTTTACACCCCTCAATGGAAGACAAACCGATCTGAAACCTCCATTGTTGGGTATGAACCCTCTTATGCCAAATCAGCCAACACAAGAGTTTAATCTTTTCTGGACCACGCACATGCCAAATCCATTGCCACTGATCTTGGTTATCGTCGTCATCTGTCAACGCTAACCACTGAAACCCAGATTTCACAGTATACCGACCAGAAGAAGAGGGGCCCCAAATGAGCTTATCCTCTCCCACAAATGTAATAGGTTGACGGATCCGAGGAAACTCCCTACGAATTGCATCAGGAATTTCGGTTTGAAGATGACGAAAATCCCAGGCACCAGTGTCGTCTAATATATCAGATATCATCAAGTCCCAATCGTCCTCCTCAACCCGATCCAACCGATTAATCAAAGGCCCTTGACCCAACCAATTATCATGCCAAATAGACACTGAAACTCCACAACCAATTCTGTACTTGTAACCGTTTCTGAGCTCATCTCGGACTTTAATAATATCTAGCCAAACCCTTGAGCAATTTGACTTCTTTTCCCACTCAAGAAAGGTTTGCCCTTTACCATACTTATCACAAATAAGAGAAACCCAGTTTTTATTAGGATGTTCGTGAGCTGTCCAAATTAACTTCCCAAGAAGTGCAGTGTTCATCACCCGACTCTGTCGAAGACCCAATCCACCTATGGATTTCGGTTTAGTCACTGTATCCCAAGAGACTAAGTGGATCCCACGACGGCTATCAGTGCTATTCCAAACAAACTTCTTTATTACACGGTCTAAGTTACTGCAAACATGGCTCGGAAGCCAAGCAACCTGCATCAAATAATTGGGCATTGCATTAAGAGTAGATTTTGCCAAAGTAACTCGCCCTGCCATATTCAGCAAGCTAGCCTTCCACCCAGATAATTTTGTAGTCATTCTTGTCACCAAATCATTGAAACTACTCTTTCTCATCTTCCCATCACCGAGATCAAATCCCAGGTATTTGCTAAGGGTATTAGTGGCCTTAATGCCCAAAATACTCTCCACCCTATCCTTTACGTCTCTAGTAACACCATTAGAGAAATAAACTTTGGATTTTTTTCCATATTAATCTTCATACCTGAGGCAGCACTAAATTTGAGTAAAACAGAATTAATCCGTTGAGCTTGGGAACTGGTTGCTTTTGCACAAAGGATAACATCATCTGCGAAGAACATGTGAGAAATTTTAACTCCCCCACGACAAGAGGCTACTGGAGCCCAACTTTTGTCTTCAACTTGTTGGTTAATCATTGCCCCAAGTTTTTGTTAGATAATTTCATTATATGTGGCCCATATATTTTGGTTTAATCATTTAAATATATTAAATCCCATTAGTTATTTGAGTAAGAGATATTAGGTTTAATTAAAATAAATAGTATGATGTATTTACGTTGATGGAATGTAAAGATAAGGATAATGAAAAGAGGTGTCGTTTGAATTTTAAACAGATAACTACCTCTCTCTCTCTACCTATAAAGTATTTTCATATATCTCTCCATCAAACATATACGGAAAATAACGAAACAAAGGTCAAGAGAGAGAAAACACAATATAAGAATATCTTGCAAAGATTATTGAAGATTATCTGTTTGGAAAGTATGGATCAAGGTACGCTTATGTTATTGGGAAAATTTATTAAATTATAAGATCCTGCAATTTATCATGTAAGAAAGAATTAACAGTTTCTCCATCACAAGACAAAGAGATAAGGAGACAAGGGATCTCCCTGTCGAAGTCCTCTCTTTGGGCAAAAACTGGGAAGGCGCTCGCCATTCCAAAGAATAGAGAGTGAAGTCTTCCTAATGCAATTCATAATAAGTGAAATAACTGTAGTTGGGAAGCCAAAATCAACTAACGTACCTTCTAAAAAATTCCAGTTAATCCGATCGTAGGCCTTTTCCAGATCGATTTTAATCAACATTGATCCAGCCCTACTCTTAGATCGCCTCATAGAAAACATCATTTCCCTGGCCATCAAGATGTTATCAATAGTACTTCTACCTGGAATGAAACTGCTCTGAAAAGGGTGGACAATATCATTTAAAAAAGGTCTCAACCTATTAATAATGATCTTTGTCACCAATTTATAAGTAACATTACACAGACTGATAGGCCGAAACTTCTTAATAGAATCTGGTGACACCTCTTTAGGAATTAACGCAATTAATGTGTCAGCTGAAAGACCATCAATATCACCAGTGAGAAAAGCTTTTTGAATCACGGAAATAATAGAACCTCCCACCGTATCCCAAAATTGTTTGAAGAATATAGGTTGAAAACCATCAGGACCTGGAGATTTATAACTTCCCATGGAGCTAAGAGCTTTCCAGACCTCCTCAGGGTGAACTGGCTTGGACAACGAGTCAATGGCTGTTGTACTCAAAGTTAAATGGTTCTGACTAATTTGACTCTCTCCGGTTCCTTCAGAATTAGTAAATAAATCTTTGAAATAAGAGAAAACCTCATTGCGAATAGCTTCAGGGTCAGCACACCAATCCTCAGAACCAGTCAATTTTAACTTCTCAATTTTATTCCGTTTCCGACGCACCACAGTTGTAGCATGAAAAAACCTCGTGTTTTTGTCCCCAAAAAGGAGATTTTGTTCCCTACTTTTCTGAAACCAAAAAACTTCTTCTTGGGCAAGAACTTGGTTATATTCAAAAGAAAGCCTCTTCTCAAGTTCTTGCAAAGTAGAAGAATCAGAATGTTGAAGTCTTTGTTGGACACTATCCAATCCGGCTTTAAGATGCCGTTTGCGGTGAAAAATATTTCCAAAAATATTTTTATTAAAATTAATGCAAACTTTCTCAGTCCTCCCGAGAGCTTCGTGTGGAGGAATATTCGGGTCCCAAGTATGCTTAACCAGCTGATGAAAACGATAATCCGTTAGCCAGGCCGCTTCAAATCTAAAAGGCCGCAATCCTCTCGATCGTCCAGCATCCTCAAGACCACCCAACTGAGCAAGAATAGGATTATGGTCAGAGTATATTCGAGGGAGATGGGAGATTACAGCTTCAGGGAACAAGATTCTCCATTCTACAGTAGCAACTGCGCGATCCAGGCGCTCAGCAATTCGAGGGGAAGAACGTCGAACCCAAGTAAACTTTTGGCCCACAAAGCCAAGATCAACTAGGTGACATCCTTGAAGATGGTCACTAAACTTGGCAGCTCTGTTCGCATAAAAACAACCACCCTGTTTCTCTTCCCTGCTAAGAACATCATTAAAATCCCCAATGACTAGCCAAGGAAGGTTTCTACCTGCATACCGTTCCTGCAAATCCTCCCACATTTGGTCTCGGAGACTCGGAGTAGTGCTGGCATAGACTGCTGACAATGTCCAAGAATTCCCATCAGCCATAACAACATGTCCAGAAACCATTTGAGACGATAAAGTGACATCTGTAAAGCTGCAACAACTAGACTTCCAGAAGACCCATATACCTCCAGAGCGACCGTTCGGATCCCGAATAGCAAAACCATCAAACCCCATTTTTTTCCAATGCCGCTTTTGATTGGTAAAAGAAACTTTTGTCTCAACCAAAATAACCATATCTGCTCTATGGGCTTTTATGAATTCTCGCGCATGACGTCGAGCAACTCTATTCCCAGCACCCCTAATATTCCACATCAAGATATTTAAATTAATCATTAATGGATGGAAAAGAACAGAGAACAATTAATCAGCTATGACCATAAGGGTCTGCTCAGCCAAAACATTAGCTTCCATGGAGCTATCATCAATGTCTAGAGCGAGATCAACATCGTGCAATTGAATATTCAAATGATTGGATTCCAACTTCCCCTCTGTAACACCATCAAGATTTGGGGGCCTAGTAGTATGGAACACACCACCCATATTACTAACTTGACCCTTACTAGTACTGTCTCGTACGGGGACAGGAGTACATGTAGTCCCAACAAGAGAAGGTAGAACAACAGTTTCTATGATGTTGTCACCACAATCCTCTTGAGCCTTCCCATGGCTTGGATCACCATTCTTCCCCATAAAAGTGAAAATGGACTCTGAATTGGTCTCCGACCTTGTTTTGTTATCCATGCGCGAGGAAGCACTCATACGTTTCTTATGCCCACGTCTTTGAAGATTTCCTTTATTACCTTGGCCAATAAAGAGTGTTGGCTGAGACCCATTCGTTTTCCTTTCCGGTTGACTCCCCATTCCTAGCTCATGTACTTCCTCCTCCACAGTAGCAAGTCCGTGGAATCTATTGCCATTTATGCCCAAACTCACATTCTGAACAGATGTCCGTGGCCCTCTGTTTTTCCTTGTAACAACCATCCATTCTCCATGAATAGGCCAGCTTGCCTCCGGATTAGAAGCTTCAACTGGTGGACTCTTCGTAGCCACAGAATCTCCAGACTCATCACTAGGCTTTATAGTGGAGCATGTTTCGGAGACATGCCCATATATCCCACAACGGAAACAGATTTTATGCAGAGCTTCGTATACTACTCGATATTTGACTTCCTCAATTTCAATCATCGGAACTAAAGGTTTACAAAGATCAACTTCCACACAAATACGTGCAAATTTTCCTCTGTTGGCATGAAAAGTATTTCCATCAAGTTTCTTTGGATGCCCTATAGACCTCGCTAAAGTTGCAAGCACAGTTGCATTGTAGTACTCCATGGGAAGTTCTGGAATCCGGATCCAAACAAGGGCAGTGTCAAAACGAGCAGTCGAAGGATGGAATTTGGGACACCATTCTCGCACCATGAGATAATGGTCTTGGATGATCCAGGGACCTTTGCTCAAAGCAAAATGTCTATCCTCGTCCTTTTCAAATTTAATCATGAAGAAATCGTTCTCCAAATCAGCTATTTTGACTTTCCCTTTAGGTTTCCAAAGTTGATTGATTTTCGACGACAAAAAATAAAACCCCACCGACTTACCCAAAACCTTGACGATCACTGACCCCTTCAAGGATTCCTCTAGCTCGTCTCGAAAATCACTCTTGAAAGAGTAACAGGGCAATAGTTCATGCTCATCTCTATACTTAAGTCGCATAGTTTCATCACTGCACAGGTTGGGCAAGTGCGTAATATCCATGTCCTCAACATGAGGAGTGAATCTGCTCTTACCCCATAGACTATCGGGAAACTCTTCGTGGCGGATTGAGAAAAAATTTGCAGTCTCTACTTTTTTTATCCGGTGGGTCTGACGGACGTTGCCGTTTGCCCAGCGCAGTGCCGGCGGAATCAGCGTTTAACCCTACCTGTGTCGTCATCTCTCGTTTCGATTGATACTGTGTAAAATTGTGCTCACATTAATATTCTTACAGAGACTACTACCACGTAGCAAGTATAATTTATTATAAGAAATTTATAAAAGTGAATCTCACCGTCACGTAACATTAGGAATCTTTTTTTATTAATTTAAAAAATTAATAACATAACAGTATTATATTTTTATTTAAAAGTATGAAAATGTCATGTCAGTATTAACGTAATATTTAATTGACAGATAATTAGCTTTTAAAAATTTTTCATCTATTTGTGTTTTTTAAAGATTTTGAAAACATTAAAATTTAATTTTAATATTATAAAATTTTAAATTTCAAGTTATATTTTATTGTAAATTTTGAAGTTTAAGATGTACTTTTAGCTTAAATAATAATTGATATTATTCATTGCATATTATAATTATATTTATGGTTATAATTTCATAGTTTTGATTAAATTTTATTGTAATTTATGGTAATTATGTCTTTATGGTTTGCAATTATAATATATAATTTATTGTAATTGTATATTTATAATTATTGCATAACTTGCAAATACAACGTTGTAATTTAAAACTTTAAAAGTTTGATACAAATTAATTATTATTATATATTAATAACATCTATATTTGATACTTTTTCATTATCGTATGTAAATTTATAAATTATATAAATCTGTAATTTAGTTCTAAACAACATATCATAATCAATTGGTATTAATATTAAAGGGCAAAGTGAGTTGTCATGCTCCATTTCAGGGCTTCTGTAGTTCCATATCTAAAAGAACAATATATGAGTAGTTGCCGTAAGCTAGCTAGTAATGGCTCAAACGAGTTTGAACCAAGGTTAGAAGATGCAATTGGGTTCCCTGTGTCCCCTCAAATCCTCTGCTACACCAATTCTGTACCAACTCTATGCCAACCTATCTCAACCGTCACCAATTCTATGATTAAGATAGGTTGGCACAAAGTTGGTATAAGGTTGGTGGACCACATAAATAAATGGTTGAAATAGGTTGGCACAGAATTGGTACAGAATTGATGGATCAAAGGATCACGTCCCTCCTTTTGTGGGGCGTGGGCTGAATCGGACTCAAGTTCTTTACCTTCGAGTCAGATCGGTCCCAAGCCTCAATAGTCAGCCCGATTTATTGCTATCTCCATCCGAACAAATCTCAACCAATCATAACCTAGAGATGGGTTGAAATCATATTGGAGTTAGACAAGTACCGTTATTTTAGGATTATCCAAAACAAGGTTGTTACTTTGACAAAATATAGACGAAAACAGTTACGAAGATGCATCTATATATAGAAACAACATCAATTCGCAGAACTATACAATCAACAACTGTTTTTTTTTCCTGTCATTTTCCTGCGATTTCAAGCAAACCTAAAGATGGCGAGATTGGTGAAGAAACAGGCAGCTTGCGTGGCGGTTATCTTATTGATAACTCTAATTACGACGACAGGCTTGGCGACGGAAAGCGGTGGCCGGACCGAACAAGGTGAACGACCAGAAGTGGAAGTCGGAATGCCTCTTTATAGAACACAGTCCGGCGAGGTGAAAGACACCAAGGAGAGCCTGCCTCTGTATTTTTCAGAAGATGGGAAGATGGTTCAAGGTGAGCCCCTGCCGCTTGACCGGCGATGATTATGAGCTGTTGAAATGTGCTTCAAAAGTCACCGATCGGTCGAGTCGTCCGAAAAAAAACGATTGCAAGTTGTTTAAATACAATTTTTCAGTTTTTATTGAATGTTGTTTACGTAATTATGAGATGAAATGATTAATTTCTTTAAAACATTATCGTTAATGATGTAATTTTAATTTTCTTTGTTTGATAACGATAATAACTCATGCCGACTAAACTTGAATATGAATTACATAATTTGAATATAAATCATAATAGACAAAAAGTGTAATTTTAATTTTAGTGTTTTACTAAAATATAAAATAAATTTTAATATTTTGAAGCATTTAAAATAAATCATGATATTTTCAAACTATTCAATTTAAATTATAAATATAAAAATATTAATAAATTTATATCTTCATCTTTGACATGTTACAATATTATTAATGATGACAATAGGTCGAGTTGGGCTTATACCATGAGCTGAATGGCCAGTGGTTCGGCCGCCATGTCTAATTTATTAATTTTTTAAAATCAAATTAAAAATAACATCATTTTATATAAAGTAACGGTGTCATTATGGACTATTCAGCCCAATTAATTTAGGGACTGTTTGGTTCTACTTCTATTGTTTTGTTGTTGTTTTTAGTTTTTGTTTTCTATTTTTCTTTTAAATAAAAACAAAAACTTGTTTAGTTGTTAATATAAACGTAGTTATATTTTTATCACTGACGATAATTACATATTAGATAAAACTTAAAGATAAATAATTTTTAATTAAATAAATTTATTTAATCTCTTATATAATATTTATTAATAAAATTATGCTACTTTAATAAAATAAAT
>JANKOD010000003.1:5183134-5198870 GCA_026284645.1 Erythroxylum acuminatum
AGAGTTAATAAAAAACGGGTAGGATATGGGTATCCATGGTTCGGGTTTTACTCTACCCATATCCATATCCATTTTTTTATGACTCAACCCATATCCATATCTATATCTATCGGTTTTTACGATTTACTACCCATATTCAAATCCATTTGGTCGAGTAGTGCGAATATTAATCGAGTTAAAAACCCACTGTCATCCCTATTCACAGTATACCGACCAGAAGAAGAGGGCCCCCAAATGAGCTTATCCTCTCCCACAAATGTAATAGGTTGACGGATCCGAGGAAACTCACGACGAATTGCATCGGAATTTCGGTACAAAGATGACGAAAATCCCAGGCACCAGTGTTGTCTAATATATCAGATATCATCAAGTCCCAATCGTCCTCCTCAACCAGATCCAACCGATTAATCAAAGGCCCTTGACCCAACCAATTATCATGCTAAATAGACACTGAAAATCCATGACCAATTCTGTACTTGTAACCGTTTCTGAACTCATCTCAGACTTTAATAATGTCTAGCCAAACCTTTGAGCAATTTGACTTCTTTTCCACTCAAGAAAGGTTTGCCCTTTACCATACTTATCACAAATAAGAGAAACTCAGTTTTTATTAGGTTGTTTGTGAGCTGTCCAAAGTAACTTCCCAAGAAGTGCAGTGTTCATCACCCGACTCTGTCGAAGACCCAATCCACCTATTAAGAGTTCTAGTAAATAAGTAACATTAAATTATTAAGAAATTACAAGAATTTATATCAAACTTAATAATGATAATAACTTATATTTCTCGAAGCTTTAAATTGTATCGAACAAAAACCAATTCGTTCAATCTCTTATGTTTTGATTTATTCCTTTTCTTCGCATGAATGAATTCAATCGTATTTCGATTCCTTTCACACCCTATTACACTCAAACATTGACTTAGAATACGAATTGCAAAAACACCACTTCAGAATTGATCTTACCAAGCAAACTTAAGACAATAAAAGTAACATTATAAATAAAATAAAGTAATGATTGATTTTCAACAACTAACAAAAATAAAAAAAATATGTATACTTAGATTAAGTTTTCTTTTTAACGAAGAGCGATAAGCATCCTAAAATCACCAGAAGTATCCTTATAAATCTTCATTTGCGAGTTTAAGAGTTCTTACATTATCTCATGGGCAAATAATAGTTGTAATAGTTAATATCATTATGTTATTAACTTCAGATTTCTTTGTAAAATTTTGTCTGAAATAAATACTAGAATTAAAAAATGTCCTAGCTGTAAACAATAGAGAGTAAAGTTACTTTTGATATCTCTCGTTATTAAATGTAAGCTAAGATATGTACAAAACAAACTTACTTTTCATATTGACCTTATTGTTTTTTTTCCCCTTTCTATGATATCATAAAAATAACTTATTATTACTTTTTCATCACTATCAGCTAGATGGAATATCCTCACTAAAGGTTTACAAACTTGGGTGGCAAATTGATAATGGGACCAATATTCAATATCTTCGGTTATAATTCTAAAACCCTCTAATCCAATATTAGATCTAACTTGTTGAAATGCAATCTATTTATCACTTGTAAATGGGGATGGCACAATCGATGAATCGTGACAGCATGACTAGCAAATGGCGAATAACGGTGCAATTGATGAATGACGATGGAACCACTGGCGATGGCTGAGGCCATCACTGATGCCGAATGGACTGGAGTCTAAATTGGAGAGACGATATCATGAGGGAAAGGAAGAGAGAAGCAGTTGCGATGAGATGGGGCAGGGGATGAGAATTGGAAAAAACGAATAGTTTTGTGATTTTTAGTGTTTTTTTTACATTTCAATCCTCAAAAATTTTAAAATTCACGATACTATTAATACTTGATTGGTATTTTAAGTACTAGCGACACAAGCAAAAAAAAATCGATATAAGCTAGTATTATCGACCAGTAAAATATGTTTAAATTTCATAGTATTTTTTAATTGGTACAGTATGAAATTCACAAATTTGGTATTAGAGCTTGAACCTTTGGTATTAAGTTCAAATTGAAAAAAATCGAGTGTCATCTACTCAAATCGAAATCAATTCGAACCAAATCAATTGGCTTTTAGTGGGATAGACCTTTTCTTTACTATGTCTGATTTTGAGTATGGAAGAGAAAAAGAAAATTAAAAAATGAGAGATAAAAATAATAAAAATAAAACCGAGAATTGCAGATCTGTAGGGAAAAAGTGAAGAGGGAAAAACAGAGACAGGAAAAGGAAAGCTGTTTTTGTTTGATTTTCTGTTATTGTTCGCGATTGGAGGATTTTTGTTCGAATTGATACTTAAACTGAATCAAAATCTAGAGTGACAGAGAGAGAGATGGATTTGGATCAGTGGATAGTGAAGGTTAAAGAAGGTCAACATCTGTTGGAAGACGAGCTTCAACTTCTATGCGAATACGTAAATCTCTCTCTCGCTCTAGGGTTCTCATTTATTGTTTACTTGTTCATTTTTACGTTTATAAGCCTGTATTTGAGCTGTTATCTATGTTATGCATGTTTTTCATGAGCGCATTTGTGGGATATAATCGCTATTAGGGTTTTGAATATCAGTGCGTTCTTGCTATCTGTGTACGCACATAACTAGTGCTTTGATTACGGGTGTGGAGATGAAACATTCTAATACTGGATATGGTGTGGAAATTGACTCATTCTTAAGTATGCATCAGTACATGCAAACCGAAAGTGGCCTATGGGCTTGGGTTCTGATTTTGCACAAAAAAAAAAAAGGGAAACCATCGTATTGAATCATCCTGTTACATTTCGCTTAACGTGGAAGGAGCAGAATAGAGGTCCTTTGAAGAAGAGGAAAAGCATTCCTTTCTTATAAACAGTTGGGTTGGAATGTTTAATTTTGGTTTTGTGGGAGCTTTTAATTGTGTTGCTGATTTATAGACTTTGTTTTCTTTCTTCTTGTAGTTGATTATGGCTACTCGGTGCTCTTCTTGTACCAAAACCAAATGTTTGTGGATTGCATATGTGTTTGTTTAATTATTATTAAGGATGCTAACATGGAAGGACATGTTCCTGGACGGGGATTTGGTTAATTCGTTACAAATTTTGTCTGGTACAGGTAAAAGAGATACTTGTTGAGGAGTCCAATGTGCAGCCTGTTAACAGTCCGGTGACTGTCTGTGGTGATATTCATGGCCAGTTTCATGATCTAATGAAGTTGTTTCAGACTGGAGGTCACGTTCCTGAGACAAATTATATATTTATGGTAATTCATTCTTCCCTTTTCCAGAGCTGTTTTAGTCCTAATAAGTCAACTGCTAATTTTATGAGAGCTTAACTAATATTTTAGGGGGATTTTGTTGATCGAGGTTACAACAGCCTTGAAGTGTTCACTATTCTTTTGCTTCTTAAAGCAAGGTAGACCTTTGCAGTCGCTATCATTTGATTCCAACTTGCTACATATTCTCTTTTGTTTCTGCTATGGCCATTCCACTCATGCAATCTGTACATGTTCTGTGAGTGAGTAAGTGTGTGGTAAAATGAGTTTCACCCTTTAACATGCTTGACTATGTAGCTTCGACATCATTCTTGATCCTTTTACCATGTATGCTGTATGTACATGATGTTCTCTTTTATTTGTGTATTTGGTGGGGGGAGGGTACTCATGTAATGGATCACAGTAACCTTTTATATCTAGACATCTCCCAGGTTAAAAATAAGGTAATGCAGTACAATGCTTTGAAGGAAAGTGACACGTATATCCCCTATTGATTTCTGATACTCATTAGATTCATCATATTACTTAAGAAATGAATCAAAGAACTTTAGTTGATCTCTAGGAAACATGCTGATCTTCTTTATCTAGGAAATGATGTTGACGAAATCATATGATACATACTATGGTATCAAATGCTGGTACCGCAATAGTTCAAGGTGAAGAACTGTAAAATACCTCCTTTTCTGTTGGGACTCTCTCCGACTCCGAGATGTTATTGTCTTTCCAAATTTCCAGATTTGGTCATAATTAATTACTTGTCATCTTACTATTTTGTTGAGGTTTTTACTATAAAGGTATTTAATAAGCATCTGTTGATGAGTTGATTAACTATTCTGTTTCTTTGTTTCTGTTTTCAGATACCCTGCTAATATTACACTCTTGCGCGGAAATCATGAAAGCAGGCAACTAACTCAGGTACTGCCAGCCTAAGCATTACTCCTCTGCTTTCTTCATAGGTTGCACCATTGAACAGTAAGGGTTCTAAGGGCATTGGAATTCACAATTTATGCTTGATTTCCCAGTCTCATATTTTCTGTTGTAGACTTGTGCGAATTCTGATCTTAACAGCATTGTTTCTTAGGTATATGGTTTTTATGATGAGTGCCAAAGAAAGTACGGAAATGCCAATGCTTGGCGGTACTGTACTGATGTTTTTGACTATTTGACACTTTCAGCAATCATAGATGGCACGGTAAGCTCCTCATTCTCGTTTATCCGCCTCTTGATATTTGTTCTTAGTCAAGCATGTTATCTTGCTTTTGCACCTGGCTTGCCATCCTTAAGTTTGAATGCTATCTTTCTTATTCATTCTGTAGGTACTTTGTGTCCATGGAGGTCTGTCTCCTGATATTCGAACAATTGACCAGGTGTTCTTTTGATCTTTTTGTTTACTATTCATCTAGAAAATTGTGTATATACAGTATTATATTGTTTAAATCTTGGCTTTATATGTCTGCCTTAGTTTCTAATGCATTCTAGTTCTTCATTTTTGGTTATGATAATTGAGGAGTTTGATTTGAAGTCTTTAAAGACATTTTCAAATGGACTCTTGTAATTGGGTAGGTTCATATTACTCAGACAGGAAGTGGGTAGGTTGCTAGTAAGGACAGGAGTGAGAGATATGAGCAATGGGTTTTATTTGGTTTATATATGACTTTCTAGGTACAGTTGACGAAATGCTTCCTACCTCATTTTCTTTGTGTTGTTTATATTCAAGAAAATAATTTAGGTCAAAGCCCTCTGCATGGGTGGTTAGCCAGATAAATAATTTAGGATGTCATCATCTAGGTTTGAGGGGAAAAGACATGACATTTTGAGAGTCTTGGCAACCGTGAAACACCATTACACAATTGTGAATATGTGGATGCTGATTGTTCATTATTGAATGTAGAGATATATTGTTTGTATGAAAATTTTTATTAATTTTCTAAAGAGGACGGGATATTATGCTCCAAAAGTATAAGGCTAGATATATCTGGGAAAAAAAAAGTTGCATCTAGCATATGCATTTTGGTTCTGGTTTGCTTTTCTAAAGTTGTATATAAGTAATTTCTTTCCAAGGAAATTTCTTGTGCAAAATTTCTTGTGCCAATTAGTCTACTTGATGCTTGGAGATCTAGATAGTCAGTGATACATAAATGCACATTGGCTCCTAAAATGCATCCATGAGTATCATGCTGCATTTTTTACTATTAAGGGGTATGAATGTTTCCCATTACTTGGCAGATACGAGTAATTGAAAGAAATTGTGAAATTCCGCATGAAGGGCCTTTCTGTGATCTGATGTGGAGTGATCCTGAAGATATTGAAACATGGGCAGTTAGTCCCAGAGGAGCAGGTTGGCTTTTTGGATCAAGAGTCACATCTGAGGTAATCCAATCTTAACAAATATCATTGGGGTAAAATTCTCTTGATTTTTTGCCTTCTTATATCCATTTTATTTCTGTGTACTTGCAGTTCAATCACATTAACAATCTTGATCTGGTTTGTCGAGCACATCAACTTGTACAAGAGGGTCTAAAGTACATGTTTCAAGATAAAGGCTTAGTAACAGTAAGATTTTGAGCTATTTGTGTTTTTCGTTGAGGCCAAACTTATTTGTGAAATAAATGTTAATGCTAGCCTTAACTATTGTAGGTGTGGTCAGCTCCAAATTATTGTTACCGTTGTGGGAATGTGGCCTCCATATTGAGCTTCAATGAAAATATGGTGAGTATCAGAAACTTGCCCATTTAATGTCCTAAACACACCTAGCTATGATCTGGTGAAACCAGTGATTCACCTCTGTGAGGAGTCCTCCTTTATGTTATTGCAGCTTAGATCTGCCATCTGTTCTTGAGTTTGTCCTTTCTCCTAGGAGTATCAATAACTAGTATAACAATTTAATTTGGCTTTCTTGGAAAAGAGAGGGAAACATTAGATACTGTTTTGGGAGGTAGGGCTGGATCAATAGATAATGTATGTGTTAACTGAATTTTCTCGGTTGGAAAGAGAATCTGCTAAAATAGAAATTGTGAAGCTGTAACGTTAGAACTTTGTACTCAGAAGAAAAGAAACAAAATAAATTACATAGACCTTCATATCCATCTGAATGTATCCTGCGGAAAAAAATCTTCCCATATACGCTAATCATTTCACTTTGTTTTGGTTTTAAAAACATTTCTCCATGCTGTTGTTGTCAAAGCCTAAAGTTCATATACTTGCATGGATTAGAAAAACCAGAAAAGAAGAAAGAGAAGTAGAAGACAGATCGGAGACATAAAAATATGTTTAAAAAAAGAGATGCACATTCATATTAATTTATTTTGCCTCAAAACCTCCTTTTGGAGAAATTGGTGTTTAGATGGCAGTATGAGGATAATGATACCTTGGGAAATAAATTAGACAAATAAATGTCAATTTCGTATCTGCTTGTATCATTTGGGACGAAAGCTAAAATCATCCCTTGTATTCCACTTTACCATTTGCTCGAGTTTTTCACATGCATTATATCCTGTGATGCGATAGGAGAGAGAAGTGAAGTTTTTCACTGAAACGGAGGAGAACAATCAGATGAGGGGGCCCAGAACCGGAGTACCTTATTTCTTATGATTGCCAATTTGTAAAATTGTGATGTATTGACTGGTTAATGAGAAAGAGCTGTCATATTGAAGCCAGGGTGAATACGTCGATGTAGACATGTTTACAGGTGGGGGACCTTTGATTTGCTTGGAATGACAATTCTCCATCCAATTTAAAAGGCTGATTCTGGGATCTGTAGCATACTGGTTTGCCATTTTTGTTTCTTTTGGGTTGTTTATTTATTAGATAATTCTTCCTTCAAGTTCTTTGTCATGCAAAATTTGGAAAAGTTAGTCTGCTTCTCAATGTTCTTTGCCTTTTTTAAAAAAAAATTTATTAAACTGATGGTTATGATCACTGTTGCTTGTTGGGATTCACATATGGGTTTCCATTATAACCTGATTCTTGGAGTCAAAAACAACTTGGTTTTCTTGTTGAATGCAAGAATCGTAGTAATAACACTGATGAGACTTGGAAAAAAAATGGAGCTCGTGCAGTTTGCTTGTCATAAAGTTAAAAGGAGTTTGGCATTTTGCAGAATTGGCTGAAGTAGGGAAATATGGAAAGGAGGCAGATGGTATGAGCTCTAGGTATTCTCCTAACATTAATCTGTAGTCCTTCACCTTTGAGAGTATTTCAAGTAAATCCGTATATATAATAACTTATAAATACCGTGTAATTTGTAAATAACGTATTTGACATTTGTAAGTTTTATATATTTTTCCGAAAATATATTTATTCTTTATACTACGATTAAGAGGTTTTGTTAATGACTTAATATCTTAAATTAATAGACTTTTTGAGAGACTTAATTCTCTAAATGAGTCACTCCTCCTATCATTTGACTATCATGTATTATATTTGTGTTATGCATAAATTTTATTATTTAATAAATTAAAAATATGAGAAATAATAATATAGTAACACACTA
The DNA here is from genome assembly GCA_026284645.1 of Erythroxylum acuminatum. Lineage (NCBI taxonomy): Eukaryota > Viridiplantae > Streptophyta > Magnoliopsida > Malpighiales > Erythroxylaceae > Erythroxylum > Erythroxylum acuminatum. Next base: position 5,190,895 of record JANKOD010000003.1, read on the forward strand.
TTTCATATGTTTTACTTCATTATTTTAGGATATATTTTATTTATTAAATAATAAAATTTATACATTACACAAATATAATATGTAAACGTGATTCATCAATCGAAATATTTTTGTTAAAAATTAAATATTATAACATTTTATCCAACATTTTCTTCTTAAATCATTCTTACTGACTTTTATTTTTGTTTATAATAATGGAATCGAACCTTAAACCTCACGTTTGTGCGGAATTCAACGGAGTGTTAACAATTACGATAAATAATAGAATCAAAATTTAAAGGCTTAATTATGAAAAAAAAAACACTTTTTGATATTGGAAGGGTTAATTATAACAAGAATGTTTTTTATTCCATTATTGCGTGGGAAGCAAGTCTTAAGAAAAAAAGTTTTTGATTCCATTATTGCGAACAAAGCAATGCCTAAAATGCCTCCATCTCATTGGTAATGGGCATGTGGAACAAACACAAGTGCACCACCGAACCCCATCATTGCACCGCTAACATTCCTTCGTCATCATCGTCCCAACCAAGTTTCCGTGGTTGCTCAAAAGCTTGTCGCAAAATTAAATAATTATAATTATAATTAAAAAATAAAAAGCAAACCAAGAGATGCTAAAGGGTAACAATTTGTTTCTGAGTAGCAAAAGCAATTTATTTGGCATTGCAAGACGCAACACAAGCCTAGCTCTCGTTTGTTTCCCAGCTCTCTTCTTCCCATCACTCTCCGCACTCACTCCTCACCGTAAGATGTCCTCAACTACGGCTCCCGTCACCTCGCCTCCGGTGGCCAAGAAGGTGAAGCATGTCATGGAGTTGTTCGGCGACTCCAGGCTCGATAACTACTACTGGCTTCGCGACGACTCTCGCTCCGACCCGGAGGTCCTTTCCTATCTCCGTCAAGAGAATGCTTATACCGATTATGTTATGTCTGGTAAGCCACATTTTGATTGCAAAGTTTTTATCTTTTTTAGTTGGGCTGTTTAAAGATTCAGCTGTGATTACCAAAATGTGTTATTTGGGACCGATATTATATGCAGATCACTAACAACATAAGATCGTTGCCATTTGACAATCCTTACTTGTGTGTTTCCATATATGGTCAACATTTATGATTTAACGCTTTGTCTACGTTGGATTCTGTTACTAAATAACCATCTTAGGAACCAAGGAGTTTGAGCAGCAACTCTTTGCTGAAATAAAAGGACGAATCAAGGAGGATGACATAACTGCCCCACTAAGGAAAGGGCCTTTTTACTATTACAAAAGGACCTTGGAGGGGAAAGAGTATGTCCAACATTGCCGACGACAAGTACCGAATCATGATGCTCCGCTTTCTGTACATGATATAATGCCAGAAGGATCAAATGATCCTCCTGAACATGTTATTTTGGACGAAAATCTTAAGGCTGAATCATATGAATATTACTCAGTTGGTTATTTGAAGGTGAATAACAGTTAATTTTTACTTTGATGTCCTTGGATTGAGTACTATGGTTGTTCATATGTTTGTTCTCTTTACTTAGGCTAGTCCAAATCATAAGCTGGTTGCTTATGTAGAAGATACCAAAGGAAATGAAATCTATGATGTTTTTGTCATTGATGCGGAAACTAGAGCTCCTATTGGGAAGCCTCTAACAGGTACTACATCTTATTTTGAGTGGGCAGGGAATGATTCTTTGGTTTACATCACAATGGATGACACCCTCCGGCCGGACAAGGTATTGTTCAATTCTCTTATATTTCACGTTCAAGAGGTGGTTACTGACTGAAGCACTTTATTTTTACTAGCAATTAATCTAACCAATAAATTGGAGCAGATTTTTCTGTCAATTAATGATTGAAGCACTTTATTTTTACTAGTAATTAATCTAACATTTCGCCTAACACAAATCACAATAAATCATAAATCCTGAATGAATAAGGGCAATGTGACTTCAACGTGAACCCTGTCATCGCTCATAAAGGCTCTAATACCATGTCAAGAAATCTTTTAATTCTCAAGCCTAAGGTGTAGGTTATCATAAGTTAACAATGATTGATCATTCTTCTTTAGTGAAACATGCTCCTGGAGCCAAAGAATATGACTACTAATACTTGCATGTAAGAGCTTCTCCTTAGTCAAGGAGACAGAATGGGAGTCAAGAAACCTTTGAATTGGTTGATATTATCCAGAGCAAGCTCAAGAATTGAACATCAACGGAGAAAGTTTTATGGTGAAAGAAAGAGATAAGAAACAGAAGCTTTAGAAAGAGACAAGAACCAGAAGCTTTTGAGCTTGATTTCTACAAACTCTGCTTTAATCAATTTCTTTTCTAGGTTTGCATATTAAAGATCATGTTTGGTTTTGCACTAGCACAATCGTCAGAAGGTGATCATTCATCGGATGAATGCTAATGACCTTTACAACAATGCATATTTGTACCATGCCTTAAGCAACACTAAGGGTATTCCAAATATTGAGAAACTTTCTCACAATTGAACATATCAATTAGTGTGAAAAAGATTTGGATCCTTTTACTTTTTTAAACTCTCCTTTCTGATGTTAATGTCCTAATAATCGTGTTCTTCAATCTTTTTAACTGGCTAGTGGCCCCATTGGCTATATAAGAGATTTGTATTGGGGTTGAACCAGTGCAGAGATTGAAGTACTTTTTCCTTGTCGAGAGTTTGAGAAACCTTTTCAACCTTATATTTGTGCATAGATTGATATATTTATGATTCCTTTAACAGGTGTGGTTGCATAAGTTGGGAACAGACCAGTCCAATGACTCCTGTCTTTACGAGGAAAAAGATGATATGTTTTCTCTTGATCTTCAAGCATCAGAAAGTGAAAAGTTTTTGTTTATTGGATCTGAAAGCAAGACAACAAGATTCATTTTTTATATTGACATTTCAACACCTGATGACGGTCTTAAAGTTTTGACACCTCGTGAAGTTGGTATTGATACATCAGCCAGTCATCGCGGAAATCATTTCTTTATTAAGAGGAGAAGTAATGAGTATTTCAACTCAGAGCTGTTGGCCTGTCCTGTGGATAATACTTCTGCAATTACTGTTCTTATTCCTCATAGAGAAAGGTGATATTTGCTTCTTACGAAATTTGGGTTCACTTTATGTCTTTTCTTAAAATTCAATTTATTTCAACGTATAACCATTCTTAGATATTTATCTCAAAACCATTACTACGCCATGGACAACCTGGTTATCATTTATATTTGCTGCTATTTTTGACATGTTTGTGTCTGATTAGTGCAGTAAACTGTCCACCATCCAATTATTTTTTGTTTTGTTTTAAACTATTGTGGTTTTGTGCAGCATAAAAATTCAGGATATTCAACTTTTTGCTGATCACCTGGTTGTGAGTGAGCGTGAAAATGGTTTGCCCAAATTAACAGTTTATCACCTTCCAGCTATTGATGAGCCACTTACAAGGCTTAAAGATGGTCAAACTGTTGACTTCATTGATCCTGTATACTCTGTAGATCTGAAACCGTTTGAGTTTTCTTCCAGCATTTTGAGGTTTTCTTATAGCTCACTGCGGACACCATCATCTGTGTACGATTATGATATGAACTCAGGTGTTTCTGTACGAAAGAAGATTGAATCAGTAAGATAACAAGTTTTCATTATCCAATCAACTGGATGGCCTTTAAATAATATCTATATGCCTTATTTTAGATGATTACCTAAATTTATTCATGCTATATAATTAAGTCATACCATTTCACTACACATAGAAAGTAACTTGTTTCATAACCAGGTTGGGTCGATACGAAGTTAAAGCTCTTCTAATGTGGCAGAAACAAAGGGTTGGTGAATGAAAGCTGTTAGAGTATTTCATATTGACTAAACATGAAAATGTTAAAGAGTTTATAAGTGGTAAGAGTTAATTATTCAAATGACTAGTTTTAGTAATTTTGATAATGGTTAACTCAAGCTCAATTTTTGTTAGTGGACTCTATACTATACTCATATTAAAGATTCTAATATGGTATCAAAACAGATTTAGTTCGGATTGTTAATTTTTCGGTTGTTTGTCTGGATGTCCAGTTCCAGCGGCTCGGTTTAGTTATCACTGCGTTTATCTCAAGTGACAACTGACTGTTCAGGCCCAGTTCTACTTGAAGAAAAGTGTTAGAATATTCCATATTGACTAAACGTAAAAATGTTAAAGGGTTTATAAATGGTAAGGGTCAATTATTCAAACGACTAATTTCAGTTATTTTAACAATGATTTATCCAAGTTTAATTCTTGTTTGTGGATTTTACAGTCTATCTATATTAAAAATTCTAATAAAAGCTAATGTAGACAATGAAATTTTTTTGTTTAATTTTCCAAATAATAATAGGACTTTAATCTTAAATACTTGAGTATGTTGATTGAAATAGGAAAATTTGAAAAGTAGGATACTGAAGTTCAGGTTGTTTACTGAATATTCAGAACGTACATTAAAGGAAATGATTGCGTCTATATTGTTCATTTCAGTTGTTACGCACTTCCTCTAATACTTAACTAGTTCTAAGTTAACCCATTATGTTACTGTGTTGATACCGTTAGCTTTTCTCAATTAAATCTATTTTATTTTGTTTATTTTATTCAGGTCTTAGGAGGCTTTGATTCATCTAAGTATTTTACTGAAAGGAAATGGGCGACTGCTTCAGATGGCACTATGATTCCTATATCTATTGTTTACAGAAAGGACCTTGTGAAAATTGATGGGACTGATCCGTTGCTACTTTATGGTTATGGTTCATATGAGGTAATGAGTTCTGAAATACATTTTTTCTGCTCTTGCAATGGTACAGATCTGCATGCTGTGGCCATGTTTGTAAGAAGTGGAGAAGGAATCGTGATGACTTTTGTGATTAAAACTTTAATTTCTAAATTTGATCATTGTTCTGGTACTGGAATGGTGCATTGTTGTGCTGTCTATAAAACAAAAGCTCATAACATGTGTTGTGCTTTCTCCATGTTATTATGTTGTGGTATTGTCTGCAAGTCATAGACATCTCCTTTTCTTTTTAAGTTATCATTTGATCATGAGTTGAATTTATTGCTGATGGTTATTCATAGATCCGCTGTGTGAGTGCCTTTCTTTTCCGTTTCCGGCAAGTTAAAGATTTCTTTCCTCACTTGCATCTTTTTGTTTCATGAATAGAGATGTGTAGATCCTAAATTCAAGGCATCGAGACTGTCTCTACTAGATCGGGGTTTTATATTTGCGATAGCTCACATTCGTGGAGGTGGTGAAATGGGCAGACGGTGGTATGAAAATGGGAAATTATTGAAGAAAAAGAATACTTTCACAGATTTCATTGCTTGTGCAGAGTTTTTGATAGAACAAAAGTACTGCTCAAAAGAAAGATTGTGCATTGAAGGAAGAAGTGCAGGGGGATTGCTCATTGGTTCTGTTCTTAACATGAGGCCAGACTTGTTTAAGGCTGCTGTTGCTGGAGTACCTTTTGTGGATGTTTTGACTACAATGCTTGATCCAACTATCCCTTTGACAACTTCAGAGTGGGAGGTACATCCTCTCTCTAAAGAGGGCTTATAATGTCTTTAACCAAAAGAACCCTTAGTGAAATGCATAGAATATGCATGACTTCATATTACGAAAGAGTGTTGGATGCTTTTCTTATTTCTGAATTTCTGTACTAATAATTCTCTCATGGCCTGAAATCTCGATCTTGTTTCCTTTAAACTATTCAGACTTCAGCATATTCTGCTTAGGGCCTGCTGCCTTTCTTCCGGAGTTGTTATTAACATAGGGATGTTTTCATATGACAGGAATGGGGAGACCCTCGGAAAGAAGAGTTCTACTTCTACATGAAGTCGTATTCCCCTGTTGACAATGTAAGCAACAGACAGCTTGGCATCATATCTGTTATTACCGTCTTGCATTACCCTGGGCTTAGAAAATCTAATAATAATTCTGTTAAAAATCAATGTTGGAGCATATTATGCGTTTATTTATAGCAATGTTGTATTTACCGTGATCCGCATCCATGCTTTGTGCAGGTTAAGGCTCAAAACTATCCTGAGATTCTTGTTACAGCTGGTTTAAATGGTAAGTGTTAATTATTGAAACTTTAACTTGTTTGTCCATAACTGATCAATGTAAAAGCTTCTCATATGAGGGTCATGGATAGATGGGGCCAGAGTAATCGCTTGTCTTTGAGCTATCAGTCACTTGATATTGTTGCTCTAGATTTGCAGAACTGATAATGTTTTCTGTTATCATTTTCCTATTGGTTGTTAATTCAAAGAAAAAACTCACTTTTATCTCTCGTGCTTAGTTGGATGGCACATCTCTATGAACAAGACAATATGCCACATCAGGATCATGGAAACTTCAAGTGAAATCTTAGCCTCCTGGCTTATATACTTAACATAGTAGTATTCCTGCAAACATCTCTTCACTTAAAAAACCTCAAGGGTGTTAATCTGAAAACTCAAGAACTTTTATATGACCCATATATTGCAATGGCTTTTCTAATGGTGAGCACCATGCACTTAATTGGACTCTTTCATCTTTTTTGATAACTATAATCAGCACAGGATATAATGATGGATGTGACACTTGAGACTCAGAATCAGTTAGAAATATTATCTTAGTCTGACCACCCTCATACATGATCATATTTAATACACATTCCAGCCTCCCAAATAGCCAAAGTTGGTATAATGGTCGAATGCGGTGGAACTATGATAGAGAATTCTGAGTAGGGTTATGAATGATAATCTACACAAACACATTATTATATTGCATATACCGCCATCTAAGGAACATTTGTCCAGCTTACTATAGGTAACCTTTATTACCTTGATGGCAGCCACATGTGATGTATTGTTTATGACTTTTAACCACTTATTCACGATTCCTCATGAATGTAACTGGCAAGTTATCCTTTCAATTTTTCGTACAATTATATCTTCACCAGAGCATTGTCATTTTGACAAACATAGTTCTTAAGATGAATCTTTATTTGTAGTTTAGTTATCTTCAGTTCATATTCTTATGTCTTTCTTCTGCTAGTCACCATTGTTGATATAGCAACTGCCTAAAGTAGAATGTCATCTTTTATGATTACTTGATTTCTACACTCTGGTGTTGAAGCCTTTGGTGGGTGCCCTGTGTGATCAGTGTACCTTCATGCTTTTCTCATAGAAAAGTGTCTGCTAGATTGGGGAGAGGCATAATTTTTTTTAAATATATCCCTTACATTTCTTCTCTTACATCTTGGTCTAAATTATGGAATGTCGAAACAGATCCACGTGTTTTGTATTCGGAACCTGCAAAATTTGTGGCAAAGCTGAGAGACTTGAAAACTGATGATAATGTACTATTGTTCAAATGTGAACTTGGTGCTGGGCATTTCTCAAAGTCGGGAAGGTAAGGTTTATCTTCAAAATTGTTGTCAGCTCTTCCTTTGTTCATCTATGGCTTTAATTATATCAACATACAAGAAGAGAAAAGCTTATGGCTGTGATTTCTGTGAATAGTCTGTGTTTCTTGGGGCATTTTCAAGAGCTTATATGAAGTTTATTCATCTCATTCATTGATATATTACTAAAGGACCCCTAATCATTCACGATAACCTGATGGCTAGTTTCTAACATCGATAAAACAATTTATAACCCTGAACTTGGTAGTCGAAAATTAAGCCAATTCTTCTGTTTAAATGGTTTTCTCGTGGTTGCAGGTTTGAGAAACTCCAAGAAGATGCATTTACTTATGCTTTTATTCTGAAGGCTCTTAACATGATTCCTGCTTGAATCTATGTGCTTGCAATCTGAACAACATGTCTGGACTGCTGTGTTAAGTGATGTTTCGTGCATGAGCATTCGAGGGGTTGAAGAGATTTTGGTCGGCGATGTTTTCGCGCTTCCTGGAACTCGTTACACGTCAATCTGGAAAACAGCACTTTTCTTTTATGAAATTAATAAATTTCTGATAACAATCATAACATTATTAA
>JANKOD010000003.1:5199817-5211412 GCA_026284645.1 Erythroxylum acuminatum
GTGGTGTTTCCGCGCTTCCTGGAGCTCGTTACACGTTAATCTGGAAAACAGCACTTTTCTTTTATGAAATTAATAAATTTCTGATAACAATCATAACATTATTAACTTTTTTCATAACATCTGATAAGTTTGTATAAAGGCATTATATATATATATACATATATATAATCAAGTGATTGAATTTTAATTAAAAAAGAAAATTATAAAATAAAATTTATGTTTCTTTATAAAAATTAATTAATTTGAAAAAATCGGTTTAATTGATCAATTATTTAATAATAAATTAATAAAATAATTAAACCAAAAAACTTAATAGCTAGAAGTTTTACTAGTAACTAATTGGATTAATTTAATTTTAATTATTAACTTATATAAAAAGGCTAAAAAATAAACAATTTATTTCGATTAAAATTAAATTTTTAATCATTTAAATAGGCATCTTATTCACATTTTTTAGTGAAAATAAGTTTTTTTAACTAGTTAAATTGCGAATTGAACTGATTTAAATTTTTATAATTAAATTATCGAATAGATTTTTTAATTGTGAATTTTAAGATGTTAAATTTGACCATTTGTCCTTTTTCTAACCTAAATTTTGGTGATCAAAAGTGACCTCTCAATTATGGGAACGTCTGCGCCGATTTTGCTATTCTAATCATGATCTAATCTCGCTCATTCACAGCGTGAGATTTATATAAATGTCTGGATGAGATGAATTGGAACAATATAGTTGGTACAGTTGATTTCATTTGTCAACTCAGAACGTGATTACCTGTACCAGTTTTACTATTCTAATTCTGTTTCAATCCATCTTATTCACACATTTATGTGAGACCGATATAAATATGTGAATGGGATGAATTGAAACAACATAACTGACACAAGTGATTTTATTTGTCAACTCTGACCGATTATATTGAGAAAGACCGAAGCTTATTAAGAGTATGTTGGTTCCTATGTGATCAGAATCATTATCATCATCATCATCATCATCATCATCATCATAATACTTCCAAGCTCCGCACTGAAGCAGGGTTTGAGGGGGTCAAATAGTACGTAGCCTTAGCCTTATATTGTAAAGGGGTTGTTGCCAGTAAGCTCATATCCATATGTGACATGATAATAGAGATGTATAGTACAAGAAATAAATACGTAAAGATAGAATAAATATGGAAAGATTGTTAAGACATTTAAATATATATGAATTAGATTGTACACGTGGCACATTTGATTTCATTTGCCAAGTGTGGCCGATTATACCGAAAAAGCCCGAAGCTTATTATGATTATGTTGGTTCATAGATCGGAATCAATATAACATCACCATTTTGGTCCCTACATCGTGAAGATTTCTTGAATCATTTTTCTTTTCATATGAACCCAACCACATACGAACATAACCTTCCCAGAAATCTTATCCCAGATATTGCGAAAATATCGTCAGTAAATCTACACAACCTAAGCAGCATAACAAGAAAACCCAAAGATCGCAACTTTCAGTTTCAGTTCCAATAATTTTCTTGTTCTTCTTCTTCTTTACTTCTTTAAGTAATTCTTCACCTTGTATCGGACAATACAAGAAGAAATAGGCATGCCAACTTCAAACACTAGTCACGATGACAAGTATCTCCAAACCCTTTTGGCCTCTACTCGTCCTTTTCTTCGCGGAGAGCTTGAGTTAGTTGACCAGAATTTGCCTTCACTGATCGCCGTGTTACGTTCTGTTGGAGCAGGCGAGTGTTGGCACAAACATGGAAGCTTTCTTGACCACCTCATCGATGCCTATCGCATCCTCAAGATCTGGAAAGCCCCGGATTGTGTGTGTCTTTGTGGCCTCTTCCATTCTGCGTATTCCAATTCCTATGTTAATCTCGCTATCTTTGATCCTAATACCGGCCGTGATGTGGTTCGTAACCACGTTGGTGAGGCTGCGGAGAGGCTAATTCATTACTTTTGCATTGTTCCTCGCCAACCACTTATTCATGACGATCTCTTGTTCAAGTACTCGGATACCGAGCTTGTTGAACACCTTAAGTCTTCTGAGATGTCATTGAGAAACGCAAAGGAGAAAGGTTTGTTCGATGGGGAGGAAACATGGAGGAAGAAACTGAACTTCCTCTTGCCAGCTAACGGCATCACTGTGACGCATATTAAGACAGGAGAAGATGTTCTGCTAACAAGAAGAATAGTGGCTGTTTTTCTCATGATGACCATGGCAGACTTCAGTGATCAACTCTTTGGTTTTCAAGATGCGTTATTTGACAACTTCGACGGTCGACTAGAGTTTGTAGGTAACAATATTGCCGCTTTGTGGCCTGGAGATGGGAAACCTGGGCTGTGGATGAATTCAGTGTCCAGGATGGGTGCAGTATATACATTGATAGTGAGAGAAGAAGACATCTTTGTGGAAGAGAGGAGCAGGGGTGGTGGTAGTCGGATGAACAAGGAAAGAGATGAGGATATAGAGCTTGTAGTGCCGCCAGTTCTGGAGAACTGCAGGAGGGTTGTTGGTGATAGAGATCAAATAATTGCAAGGGAATTGTACTGGGAAGCTGTTTGTGATGTGAGCAAGAAAGGGTTGGAAAAAGCAGAGGAGTTATTACTGAGCTGTATTGAGAAGAACCCTTTTGTTGGTGAACCACATGTGGTGTTGGGACAGGTTTACTTGACCAAAGGAAGGTTTGAAGAGGCTGAGAAAGTAGCAGAGAAAGGGGTGAGGCTGATATTGGAGTGGGGCAGTCCTTGGGATAAGAGGATGTCTTGGACAGGGTGGGTTGCTTGGGGTAGGGTACTGTTGATGAAAGCTAAAGAGAAGTCATGGCCTCAGACTTCCTGGGGTATCCTTAACTTGGGCCTTGTCAGGTGAATGCTATCACTGCGCCATATCTACGCACCTTGCTTGCTTGTTCTTAAATAAAGATGCTTGTTCTTCAACACATCCTTAATGTGAAACTTAATTTGATTAGAACTTTAAATAAATGTCGATTTCTCGTGGCCCAGATGCAGGCAGCATTAGTTACAATACTTTGACAGGCATCGTTAGGTAGGTTACTTAGCTGCTTGAACTATGTTTGAGGTATTCTAATTTGATGAGGTTAGTTTAAGCTTAGGGCCCTTTCATTCCAAGAAAATCACTTGCGATAAAAATATTAAATATCAAAGAATGGCGGCGTTTGTTGCATCAATGGCCTCAAAAGCAACTGTTCTTTTATCTACTATCGACGAGCTTCGTCTTCAAGATCAAGAAGCTGAGTATTTGAACCAGGTGAAATAATTGACCTTGGGGACCTCAAACTGTGGAATCTGAAGTAATGGATTGTCTCGTACATTGAACTGCTAATTCCAGGCCGTCCTCTCTCTCTGCATTTGGATGTTGAAGGTCGGCATGATTTATGGATATGAGTTTCAAATTCACTTCTCTTCACATAAGACTTTAGATAGTGAGGAACTGCACAGTTGAAGAACCCTGTCATCAATCTGATTGTATGAACCTTCTGTATACTTTTATCCCAATTGTGTTTCAAGAAAAATAAGCAGTAATTCATTTATTAATCAAACGCAAACGTCGAAGGGTACAATATTCCAAACTCTGCAACTCAATAATAATTTACCTAGCGTAATATGACCTACACTGCCTAGAGTTTATACAGAAGCATTACGGAGCTGACATGAAGATGCTCTACATGGTGTCATAGAAAACTGTGGAATAACTCTGTTTGCGCAAGTTGATGCTGATGATGATAATTATGGAAGTGTGAGCCAACATGAATATAAATTAAGATGATGAAGATATAAACTCGGAGGATGAAGAAGATACGAATTCAGAATATGAAGATATGAACTCGGTAGATGGTCATGAAGATATGAACTTGGAAGATGACGAGGATGAACTCTATGAAACTGCTTCGAGCAAATAGTAATGACTGGTATTTTGTCAGGAGGTGAGCAGCCATATCCTTAACGATTCAAACTGCTCAAGCCTACATTTCTTTTTCTTAAATTCTAACAGAGCACCATTTCCAGTTTACCCATTTGACCGTTGCTGCTTCTTTTGCAAATCACGTGAGTTGGGCACTCTTTGATTTCATTTTCCTACATTACCTGTCTCTGCTTAGATTTGTTGAAGTATATGCTATTCATAGCTACAAAAACTCTGTTGCATAGAAGATTTTGCGCAGAAATATCAATCTACCATTTTCATAGCTACAAAAACTCTGTTGCATAGAAGATTTTGCGCAGAAATATCAATCTACCATCCGTCTTTGATTTGTGGCTCTTACTTGAAAGCTTGAAAATGGATATATCTCTGTAAATGTAAAACAGACAAACAACGATACTGATAAGGTATCTCTGTAAAGGTCAGTAGGCGTTACGAAGGGACGTGTGCTGGCGTAAACAAGGAAGCTTTCTCGACCACCTTGTCAATACCTATCATATCCTCATGATTTGGAAAGCCCCAGATTGTTTCTGTCTTTGTGGCCTATTCCATTCTGCTTATTTCAATTCATATGTTAATCTTGCCATCTTTGATCCTAACATTGGCTGTTACAATGTTGGTGAGGCTGCAGAGAGGCTAATTCATTACTTTTGCATTGCACCTCGCCAGCCATTCGTTCATGACAATCTCTTTATAGTGAGAGAAGAAGAACTTTTTGTGGAAGAAAGGAACAGAGGTGGTGGTAGTGGGATGAAATAAGGGAAGAGACGAGGATTTAGAGCTTGGAGGGCCAGCAGTGTTGCTGTGTTGAAGAACTCACGAGAGCTGTTGATGACGGAGAGGATAGAGTTGCAAGGGATTTATACTGGGCAGCTGTTGTGATATGACGGGTGAGGCTGATATTGGAGTGGGGAGTCATTGGGTAAGTGGATGTCTTGTGAGTGGGGAGTCATTGGGATAAATGGATGTCTTGGATAAGTTAGATTGCTTGGGCTAGCGTACTGTTGCCAAGGAGAAGTCAGGCTCAGACTTCTTGGGGTATCCTTTAACTTGGGCCTTGTCAGGTCAATACTTTCTTCACTGCAACATATCCTTAATGTCAACTAGTGGCAACAACCTACGATTTCTTCCAGGCAACATTAGTTACAATACTGTAACAGAGAATGTATGTGCATGTTTGAGGTAATCTGATTTCATGAGGTTATTTAGCAGCGGATCAGTTACTCCCAGTAGACATTTTATCCATCAGCAATGTCTTAACACAAGAATATATGTGCATCTAACACAGAAACAAATTGTTCACAAAAGATTTAACAGAATGTGCATCAGCTTCTGAAAAATATGTGGTTGATGATAAATTGTTAGTTTGCATGAAGATATGATTTTCTAGCTTTTGATATAGCTTCGAATTCATCTTGTTTTTGTTCTTATAATCTATTGGTTTCAAACCGGAGCAGATATGTTGCTCCCAAATTGTTGTGCTTCGCTGTACCTTTAAGATTATAGTAATCCAATTCATTGTAATAGATGGCTGAAATTTATTCAGACACAACAGGCACAGCAATTCAGGAACAACAAATTTGTTCTCGCTTCAAACAGATAATTTCAAGATGGATAATTCTAGTACATCTTATCATTTCTTTTCAAGATTGTCGCGTGACTATTGTCTTTTTTGGGTCTCAGGCGTGTTTCTAATATAAAAAGTTTAGGGTAATATTAGTAATTTCAGAAGAAAAAAAAATGTCTTTATGAAAAATAAATGTAGGTTCCTCCCCTAAATATTGACAAAAAAACACTCTAATTGAAAAAAGGTTAAATTTGAATTAATTAATAAAAAAGGCAAATTCTTAACTTTGCGAGGGCCGGATAAGAGTTATCAATTGTACATAATCTTCCTTTTGCATTTTACAAAGGAGTTATCTAACTGATTGCTATAAGATTCGCCCTCATTTGAATTAATTAATACATGGAAAAAATTCAATAAAAACCTAATTTCATTCCTAGTTTTTAAAGATTGTTTAATCCTAATTTGTAGGTACATAAAGACATTTTGAAAAAGAAAAGTTGAGGTTATTTTTAACAATGCTACAAAGCTTTTTATATGTTGAACTCATATTGAGATTATTTTGTACGTATCTTAAACAGTTAAGTTCTCATTTAGCAATCAGCAGTGAAAGAATCATAGCAAAAAAAAATAAGAATCAAAATGAAAAGTGAGAATTAAAATAAAAATTAAATTATTGATTATGCGTATTTGGTATGGAAGCATTAGGAATGAGATTATAGAAGTTAATAGTTATACCAGTATTTGCTATCAAATATTAATAATGGTAATGAATTTTTTTTACTTATGTTTAATTATTATGTAATTAATTTTGTAAATAATTAATTAAATATTTTATATTATATTTAATAAATAAATAATTAAAATTATTTTAATGATTAAATAGTTATTAATTTTTAAATAATTGTGTATATTTTTTATAAAAATAAAATTAAAAATTGTAATGAACTTATTTTATGATATAAAATCATTAAAATAAAATAAATTAATGTGAAATATTGATAAAAATATGAACATGTTTGTATACAATAATAATGGAGAAAATAAAAAGACGAATTTATCACAAAAAGAAAAATAAAGAAATTAAAAAATTAGAACAATAAAAACTGACCTAGATAGATATGTTGATTACCAACAAGACATGAAACGCAAATAGAGTTTCAGTTGAGACGAAACCCGGGAAAAAAAGTTATGTTTAATAAATAACTCATTTTTAGTTATTATATAATTTATTTTGCACATAGTTAATTAAAATATTTATATTTCATAAATAATTGTTAAAAAATTCAATGAATTTATGAAAGTATTAATTTTTAATAATTATGAAGCAAAATAAAATAATTATTAAAGAAATTAATATAAACGATAATATTCTAATAAGAACCAATATCTTGATAATAACGAGATAATATTTTAATAATAACTTAATAATATTTTTTATTTCTTATTCTTAATTTTTCAGCCTATAATTAGACTTAAATAAAAGTCCAGGATTATTATTTAAGATAGGGATAAAGTTATATATTTTTTTTTTTTCAAATTCTACATTTTAGCGAAAGTTGTTATAATTATAGTGATTCGTTGGCTGCGGATAGGCCATTTTGAGTATAGGAGTAGGACCCTCCTCTCATAGTTGTACTTAGACAATTATATGACACGGTGTAGGGGTCCCTCAGAAATTTTAGGACCATAATAAACCAAAGTGTCCTTCAGCTTTTTAATTTGTAGGGACTCGGACACCAATTTGAGATTAACCAAAGTCTCTCAATCATATTCCGCAATCATAGGCATAGCAACCTAATTCTATCCATTTCTATACATATGTCTAACAAACAAACAACACATTGGTTGGAAGTCGGCTCCAGAAATCATCTGCTTTTTACTTTTTTATTTTTTTTATTTTTTTATTTTTATGTGTTTGAGTCTTTCTTTTTGTGCAACACGGAATAACACTTTGAGATCTTCACAAAGGAGCACATTTTTAAATACAACAATAAAGATTTCACTGCGTACATAGATTTTGAAGAGATCTAGTAATACACAGTCTTATTTTTAGGCTTTGTTTGACAATCAGCTAATTGCATTAGCTGTTAGTTGATTCTATCAGCTGATTTGACCAACGGATTACATTTATTTGTTAGAGATGTTTGGTAAAATTAGTTGTTTATGTATAAAATGAATTATGAAGACATGGCTTTAAAAAAAATTATAAGAGTATAAATATTATATATCTTAATATTTTGTTGAATATTCTTATAAGAATTTAGATTTTAAAAAAAGTTATGTTTGCTTAACTGTTTCATTGTCTATAAAAAATTTATACAACTCTTTATATTTTCATTTTTATTTAAAGACAACATTTTATTTATAACCTATAACTACATAAAGAGTACAATTGACTTTTAATAGTTAAAATTTTAGCTTCGGAGTGTTTTCATTTTTGGTTGTTTACGTTAAATCAATCATTGGAAGAGCTACTCACTAAACAACTTTTTATAGCTATTTGAAAGGTCAAACAGTTTAAGACAACCACTCAGCTAAAAAAAAATAGCTGATTGGTTGTCTACCAAACAAGGTCTTAATTAATAAGAGCATGTTTCTAAATTTATTGAAGAAATATGATAAAAGAAGTTATTTTTTTGCAACAGGACTAACTCCAAACTACCTTATAGATGCAAATTTTTTATAATTTTAACCTACATTAACAAAATGTTTAGTATCATCATCTATAGTAATCTCAAAGCGATTTGAAAAATCAAGCATTAATTATTTTCCTATTTTGATGATTTTTTTTAAAAATACGAAATAACATATTTTTAAATAAATTATTCATAAAATTATAAATTCAAGTCAACTAATAATTCAAGTAATTAGTGTAAATTATTAGTTTTAAATATTTCCAATATCACTTTGTGTGTTCTTTCTTTCATTCTTTTTTTATTTTTGGGTTGCTCTTATCTGTTCTTCTTTCACTTTTCCTTTAACCAATTGCTTCGCATGCACTGAATTATCATTTATTCCTAACTTTAAGGTTTTGGTAGGGTTTGTGGTCACATACTCACATTGTGATTTCCTTTTCGTATTAAAGATTTATAAAATATTACGCATATTTGATAATTTATTTTTATTTTAAAGGATAAAATTCAAATATTAATTTTCTTATTTAAGAATTTAAAAAAAGGAAAGAAAAAAAAAGGAAGAGACAGGAGTAGGACAGGGGGGATTTCTCATTCACTGCTTTAAGGAGATGCATTACTTTTGGAAGAGACAACCCACGAGGAAGAGAGACCAGTTCGGTCTTGACTATTCAATCCAGCTCATCCTCATCCTCGTCCTCAATACATCAGTTAAAATCTTCATGTTTAACCTCACGGTGTACATAAATTGATATGGGCCTATTCTGACTTAAGTGAAGATGTAAGTTCGAACCAGTTTTATGTATGCAGTCGTTTAAAACTTAGGGCCAGAGCTTTGCCTCCCGCAAAAGACCTATCTGATTTCAGCGGAAATTAGTCTGAGTGTGAATGGTTTAAAGGTGTCTTCTTATAATTGAAACTCTCCTAAAATATCTCGTAATAAATTTTTAAAAAAAGTCTTCATGTTTGATGCTTCCCTTCCCCTTCTTCCATTGTGAAATTGTGTACTTTTTGACTCATTAGGCCCTACAAAATCAAAGACTCCACACCATTCCTTAATTAAGCTTGTGATTAACTCGTCATTTTTAAAGGGCCCCAATCCACTTTCTTATTATTAAAAACAATCATCTTTCTTAACATTCCTAATTATCATCTTTTAAAAATTATCAATAATTCTTAATTTTATACACCCGCCTTCCTCAATCGTCAACTTCTGTTAAAAAATTTAATTGCAAATTCGGAAAAAAAAATTTTTCGTCACGTGACACTGCACGATCTCGTTTAAAATTTCACAATTAAGATTTCACATATGATATAAAGTTAAAATTATTTGAAATTTTACTTTTACTGCAGCCTGAAGTTAATTTCTACCATTGACACATAACGGTCACGAGATTAACATGAAGAGTTTTAAGGTAAAAAAAGGAAAATTGGGTGGAAATCTAATTAATTGGACCGCCTGACCTAGCTAGTACCCTTTCTAATTTTGAAGATTAGGGGAAACAAATGACTGAATCCATCTTGGGAATTTATATGGTGTTGGTTAAGAGTAAGACACAAATATCAAAATTCAATATGAACCATTCCTTTTTTAATGCTCATCTATCTTACTTTTGTCAAGAAATTAGTCACTTTTGTCGACATCAACTCGTGGCTACATAGTTTCATCGCAAGCCAAACAAAACTCTTTTATCATAATAAGGATGTGCGGGCACACCATGTATTTTAAAAGGGTAATCGTTATGCAGATTGATTAGCCAATTACAACTATAGATTGCCACTAAATATACAGTGATTTCACGAAGTTGTGGATGGAATTTCTCCCTTATTGTTAGCGGATTTAGTTGGAGTCGCTCTCTCTCGAGTAACACACATGCAGTCCTTTTTGAGCTTAGGCCCCATTACATATATAAAAAAAACAAAACAAATCGGTCAATTTGTATTCTTGAGATTGATGTCTTTTAGATAATAAAATTTAGCCTAAATTTTAATTAGATAATTCACTGTTTGTTAAACTCTATCTTGATACTGTCGTAATATTATTTTTTATTTTTTAAATAAAAAGTAAGTTTCTCTGTAAAATTCACTATCTGATATATATAAATATAAGCTTTATTGTCACATGACAAGTGAAATTTACTGTCTGAAATATGTAGACAATAACCTCGTTGTTAACTATAGGATCCACTTTTTGATTAATTAAAAAAATTAATTATGCAACATTGGAGTTACTTTTACTTAAATAATATTACAATAATGCTGACATGACATTTAATGGACATGGAGCTAACTCTGTCAAATTTTCCGTTCATTTAGGGTTTGTTTTCACCGCTTTGAAGCGTTAATGTTTAATTTGAACACTTCAAAACGTTATGATTCAAGTTATATCATATTGCAAACATTGAGATACAAAATACATTTTTAACCTAAAATTTATAATTTTTTGGTAAGATTTCGTATTTAAAAGTGTATCAATAAATTATTAAATTGTACAAAATAATTCATAAATTATATTTTAAATAAATTATTAAATTTATTTATAAATTTAAGGTATTATCTGATTTATAATGATGAAAGCTTTTAAATTATTAAGCACTAATTAGGCCACTCCTCCTGATAGCTATTGATTGTGAACTTGAACGAATAGGTTGAAACTAAAGAGTGCAAGTGCTCGGATTTTGATGTTCCAAGGGAAAGAGTAATGGGTTGACGATAAACAATGTTTTATCGAGTTATGTTGGTTAGTTGAGCATTATTTACGTTTTCTTTTAGTGGATTACAAGTGTTAAGAACAAGTTGATTTAACTTTCTATGATAAAAGTGGAACAACCACCAACTTTGAATGTGGTATTGTCAATTGCTCTATGCTTAAGCAGAGAATAATGGGGTGATTAGTAGCTCTTAAGCTTTGTTTTCTCTTCTAATTTTACTATTTTTTTTCCCTCTCAGGACACTTAGAATCCGAATCAGCGGTGACAGGAAATGCAGATCTGTTTAGCATTTGAGAAAATCTTCATTAATATGAAATATATTTTGTATTATCAATATTTTACATTACGTGTGAATTTATCGAAAACAGTTTTTCTATTAGGCAGAGATAAAGTTACATATTACTATACTTCTTCAAACTCTACATTTTAACGAGACTTTTACGGAGTATTGTTGTTGTAATTACTTTTAATTACTGAATTTGTCAAATAATTTATTTAGCCTTTGTTTGTTTGGGATTATACCAGTAGAGTTTTTGTAAGTAAAATTTTTCTTTAGATCTTTTTTTTTTTTTAAATTCTAAGAAGCTAGTTGACTATTTGACTATCATGTAAAAAAGGAGCTTCATACAGTAGACTGTTTGATAATATAAAAATAAAAAGCAATTTTAAATATAACTATATTTTGTTTTGTAATAAAAATTATTTATGCATATAAAAACTATTTAAAGTATATTAAACAATATGCAAA
>JANKOD010000003.1:5226520-5269167 GCA_026284645.1 Erythroxylum acuminatum
ATATGGATATGGATATGGGTTGAGTCATAAAAAATAGATATGGATATGGGTAGAGTAAAACCCGAACCGAACCCTACTCATTGTCATCCCTACTCTTAACCAACCATCATAATTATAATGATAATATCCATTTTCATTTGACATTGTATTCATTATCATTTTTATTATCATTCTCTCTTGTGAAGCAATCATCCCCAAAGATCATCGGTGAGTCAACATCACTGTAGCTTGGGGAACGAGGATGCTTTGGGGTAGGCGAGGACATGAGAGTCCAAATCTAAGAAAGACATAAGACTATGGAGTAGATTGCCATGGGTCTATCTAGTTTCTGGTTACTGTTAGGTCTCAGAATAGCCAGGAACGGCTATCAACTGACAGTAGCCTATTGATGAAAGCGAGATGATCCTAACTACCTTACTCTTTTTTATATATAAAAAAAAGGGGAAAGACAAACGATTATAGAACGGGTTGAGGGAAACAAATTCTCAATATATCTTCTAAAAGGATAACATGGCACCTAACTGGTGGAAGGAAAAAAAAAACAGTTTCTAGAGCAAAATGTGCAGCATATGTCGCTAGCCAATCAGCACAGCAATTGTTCTCACGGTAGATATGACGATGGACCACCGTACAGTTGCGCGTAAAAAGTTCATGGATACCCTGAACTATGGGATTATGGGTCTGGGAGCAGCTAGACGAGGAAGAGATGAGGTGGATGGCCACTGCCGTGTCAACTTCCAGCTCAATCCGGCGATAACCTAGGTTCCACACGATCGTGAGTCCTGTATAAATTGCCCCAGAGCTCCGCCGACACCGAGGAGCAGCAGCCAAGATTTTGGCTAAAACCGCCCAGCCAATTACCAGAACTGTCCCAAAGGAAGCCACCGGTTATAGCCAAGGAGGAAGATCATTTTTAAGCGCCATCTGTGTTGAACAGTGTCTAACCTTATTCTATCTTATGCAATTCGGTTCAAGAAATGCATTTCATTCACATTCATCGTGCATATCATTAGGTAAGATAACAACAATGACTCAATAAAAATGTAATTAACATGTAAGATTCAGAGAAATCTAATAGTTTACTTTTAACTAATAAAGAAACTATTCAAAAAGGATAAATTGTTTACGTTTGTAAATAGTTTCTGTATTACCGAGCAACCAAGAAAGGTCAATATCTGAAAACTATCTTTTTATTGGAATAGAATGATGAATATGAACGTATATATAAGTTTCATGAACTTTTAGATCTGACCATGTTTATGAAATTATCCGAGCCCTGTATGGTTGGAACAAATTTTCTAAACCTTACCTACTCTTCTGTAGAAATATTTCTTTAATAATAATATTTATTTACTAAATAAGATCTAAACGAAGAAAAAAGAAAACTTGTTGAGTCAATAAGCCAATGCATATAAAGATAACTTGAACTCACCATCTTGTTATTGCAAATTACATAACTAAACGACAATGATTCTAAATAGTAAAAGAACTCATATGTGCTCCGATACAATTGAACAAAAATTAATAACATAAACAACATTAGCATCACAGCATACTTCAAATAATATCCCATTGGCCAAGGATTTCTTGAATTAATACTAATCGAGTACAACGAAACATTTTTTTGGGTGATGAATCCTATCTTGATCACTCAACTATCTCCATATAGTTCATGCTGCATCTAATAACTACCGATTAAACAACCTATGATTACATAGATCATAAGTAGTATCAAAACAAAGCAAACCCCATATAAGATAACTTTGATAACCTCAAGTCAAAGGATTACTTATACAATCATCACAATGAGAATTCTATAGACATACAAGTAATGTTCCAAATGGATGTTTCATATCGGGTCTGTTCAGTGAACTTGTTCTTTAGCAAGCACCCACACGTTTGTTTAAGTATCTCTATACTTTAGCCTCTGAGATCGAGTGCTTCCTTCATAAGGAAAAATAAAATGTATGCTAGTCTTTTTACGTTTTATTAATGTCCAATTTTAATATAACAATGACCAAGAACATTTAGGAATAATACATAAATGCAATACAAATCTCATAATTATAATCTCATAATAATTTCATTTACAATGTATAATTATCCCATGAACTTTATCATATACACATATACATGTACAAGATAAAGAACGCCTTTAAATAATTTTTCACTAAACTACATCCAAAGCGATTGATTGTTGGGCATAAAACAACAATCTCCCACTTGCACTAAGTCAATCGTTTAAGTATCTCATACCATATCACCATATGACGATTATTCTACTACAGGGGCAGTGGCTTAATGAGAAAATTCTACAAGATTCTCTATAGCGAGCACTTGATTAAATCTTACAACTCCCATCTTAATTATCATCATAATTAAGAAAATTTGCCTAAAAACATTCTTTGATCTTTAATAAGACATTAGCTTCCTATGCATGCCTAATGGCTCTAATATTCTACAGTACATTATTGTCTTAAACAATGCAAAGAAACTATATCAAGTTCACTAAAGAACTTATTGATCCAATTAATCATTTCCATTAAATGAAAAATGTATTATGGCTTAATTTGCAACCAATTGCTACATTGGAACCTTTCCAATCCTAAATGATTTTGTTTTAAGTAAGTAAACCTTAATTAGGATTTACTTCTAAAGTTATATCCTTATCATCTTAAACTCAAATATCAGCTTACATATAGAGTAATGAATATCTGTAATACTTCACAAGTATCTGATATCTTAAATACTAAACAACTTTAGTATATTATCTATGCACTTGGACTTAGAATAAGTTAACAACGTCTAATATATCTCTATAGATCTAATTCCTAGAATTAAGTTGTTATCTTTTCTTATCCAATAAAAGTTGTTCTTAGATAATTATATTTTTAACAATTAAAAGTTAGAATTATTGTTATCTTTGATCAGTATGTCTCCACATACTCTCACTGAAGAGGACAACTATACTCTCACTAACCTTTTTGTAGAAATGATAAATTCACAATCATCTCCAAAACAAACTCTTTGAATTCATCATGAAAGTGAATCTTTGAATGTCTCGTAGCCTTTTAGCTATACATCAAATGTATCATTAAAGGCACTAGTTCCAATTGGATGTATAGTCATGAGATTTGAACTTTTCAAATTTCATCTCACTCTCACTACTTATCTTCAGAGCCATTCTCTTATAAGTATACGTTGAAACAAACAATTTGTACAACATCTTTGTAAGAATATATCCAACTTTTGGATATCTTATAGCCTTTTATTACTTAATTTAATTCTAAACTAAATGGATAATACATGCTTTAGCTAAGCATCACATCTGTAAATCACTAGCTTTAACTATTTCAAAGACTTAGCGTTTCATATCTAATATGAAATCTTGCTAATTGATTCAATTGGAACTATAGAAAGTATGTCATTATAGTATATTGTTATAAAAGAAATATTTTTGCATCATACAATATCTCATATTGGATTTTACTCCTTACATAAATCTATACTCTTATGAATTTAGTTGTGAAGGTATTCACCAAAGAATCTCGTTCCCTATAGATAACCTATGGCACCCCACTCCCATCTGACACATCACGTGCACCCTTCGGACATGTGCACATGCCCGATAGAAATGGTGTGCTAACCATTTCACCTTCACTATATCATATGGCATCATAAGTAAAACCATAAATAACGTGATGAATGTAAATGACATTTATATAGGAAGGATGAGGAATGTCACAAATGAAAGATTTGTCTATATGGGCAATGAAATGAGAGTTTCAGTGGAAGCTGTCGGGACTTATCAATTAATTCTAGACATTGGATATTATTGGACTTATGTAAAACCTTTTATGTACTTAGTTTATCTAGGAATTAGTTTCTTTAGCAAAACTTAATGGATTTGGATACTCCTTTATTAGTGGTTGTTTCAATTTGTATAAATATAACCACGTGATTGGTAGTAGTGTATTGTGTGATGGTTTATATAGATTAAATTTTGATGTTATTTTAATGTTGAAACTTTATCGATTTTAAATTCAATATTGGCATTAAATGTAGTCTGATTAATGATAGGTCTGCTTGTTTATGGCATAAATGTTTGGAACACATTTTTAAAAAACAAATTGAAAGATTCATAAAGAGTAAAATACCTCATGAATTGGATTTTATTGACCTTAATTTTTGCATAGATTATATTAAAATCAAACAAACAAAATACACAATAAAAAAATGAGCCATAAGAAGCACCCAACTTCTTGGAATAATTCACATTGATGTATATAGACTATTATATAGGCCTACTTTTAATAAAAAAATATTTTATCACTTTTACAAGTAACTATTCACATTATAGATATGTCTATTTACTGCATGATGAATCTCATATTGTAAATGTCTTAGAGGTTTATAGTAATGAGGTTAAATACAATTAGACAGAGAGGTGAGGATAGTCAAGTTTGATAGGGTGGTAAATATTATGGTAAGTATGATAAAATTGGTTAAATTCTTGATCCTTTTACTAAATTCCTTTAAAGGCATGGTATTTGTGGGCAATACATAATGTTAGGCACATTACAACAAAATGATGTGCAAAAAAGCGTAATAGAACTTTAGCAGATAGGGTTAGGAGTATGATGTGCAATTCATCTTTATCCTTTTTTTATGGACATATGCTTTAAAAACTATTATGTACTTATTAAAAAGGGTTCACAGTAAGGCAATTCTAAATACTCCCTTTGAATTGTGGACTGGAATGAAACCCAATTTAAGTTTGCAGTTACTAGACAAAATTTAGGTTTTATAATCCACATGAAAAAGAACTATGTAAGAACATTCAGTGGTTATTGACTGTGGAATTGCCAAAAGATTACAATAAAGTTAGTTATAAGTGCGTCTTTAAGACTACACATGACTCCCTAACGTAGAACGTTATAAGACTAGATTAGTTGCCAAAGAATTTACTAAAAATATATTATTAATTATAATAGACTTTCTCACCAGTTTCCTAGAAGGATTCACTCAGAATTATTATAGCTTTTTTGGGTCATTATGATATAAAGTTGCACAAATATATGTCAAATTTGTCTTTTTGAATGGGAATTTATATTTATTCAAAAAAAAGAATGGGAATTTATATAAAGAAGTCTATATGAATCAACCATTAGGGTTTATAGAGGCCGGAAAGGAATACATGGTGTGTAAACTGAATAAGTCAATATATGGAACGAGCTTCCTGATAATGGTATGATAAGTTCAACGAAACTATTGTTTCATTTGGATTTATGAAAAATATCGTTGACCGGTGTATATACCTAAAGGTTAGTAGGAGTAAGTTTATCTTTCTAGTCTTATATGTTGATGACATGTAATGGCCAGTTTTCTGTACTAAGGGTTAGAACTTTAGATTATTGCATATGAGTCAAATCATTTTAGCATTCATGAAATGCATTTCATTCATATGCATATCATTAGCATACACACATGAATTACGATTTCGTACACATTGTAAAGATAATATATGCACTTAATTGACGTATTCCGGGATATGTAACGTTTAAAATGATCATAAAGTAAATTATGTATTATTAATGTCTTGAATTTTAGTTTGATTGGTTATAAGTAGTAAATTTAGAATTAATTGTTACCATTAGAAAAGTGGTGAATTAATATGTATATTTGGACTTGGCAAATACCAAATGGAAGGACAAATTGACACATGAAAAATTAGGATGACTAAGCCTATGAAATAATGGACAAATGGCAGCATGATTGAGTGACAAGTAGACAAATAATTAGGTGACATTTGGTATAGATAATTAGTTGAAAAATGGTAGCATGAGTGAATGAAAAATGAACTAGTAATTAGGAGACATGTGGTAGCTTAAGGAGGAGATAAACGGCTCACATGCCAAATGATACATGTTAAGGTAGTTGGAGACACCTTGCACCTAGTTGAATTAAGCTAAGTTGCAGCTGGAAAAATCCACCATCTTCTTCTCCTTTCTCCACCGAAAGTTGATGCTAACACACATCTCTGTAATGTGGTTCCAACCTTGCTAAATGACCACTTCAACTTCATATTTTTAACCTTCACAAGATAGCTAAAGAACCAGATTTTTGTTGTTCTTTGTCCTAGCCGAAATCAACTTGTTTTCACCTTAACTTTGTGATAATCTTGCAAGCTTGGAGGGCTAAATTAGCTTGGGGTTTTGAGGTAGAATTTGAGCTTAAAAAGTAAGTACAAATTTGATCTTTAAGGCATGTGATTATGATGATTGAATTAGGAAAGATTGCATAAGATGTTGATGATGAAGTGAGTTAGAATAAGTTAGATGAACGTGGATTCTTTTATATGGAAACTTTGATATCTTGTTGTGTTTTCTAATTGTAACATGAGGGGTTTTGTTAACAGAAGTATCCCATATGAAAATGTGATGTTGCTGGTTCATATGCATGTGTCTTTGGCGTTACTTTTTCATAATATGATTGAAGTGAGTTAATTGGTGCGTGTACCTCATTAGATGGAGTGGTTCTACTGAATATGCATCTATATTTTAGCCATATCTTGATCTATAGATATCCAAATGGAATGAATTTAATTTTATATTAAACTAGATACATATATATACAATTTTCATGGAGGAATTGAATTTAAGTTCTGTCTCTAAGGGTTTTGAAATCTGGCTTAAAGTTAAGTACTGGTTTCTGTCTCTGTTTAAGAACAACCTGTAGTATTTTGGGTATAACTCTAGGAATAATAAACCAAACTGCATTAACTTTATGTCATTAGAAACTTAATACATATAGAAACATTTATTTAGAAGAATATATTGCCTAAATACCACATTTTCTATGTCATAATGGCCATACAAAACTGACCAGAAAAAACCTATCCTGAGAAAAGCTGGAAAATGGAGAATGAATGAGTACTTTTCTGGTCTGTTTTTGCATATATGAAAATGGTATTTTATAGATTGTTTTATGGATGATATAAGTTATAAATTGAAGTATAACTGATGAGGAATTCATGCTAAAGATAGGTGTCATTAAGATGTTGTTAAATCTAGAAATTTTGAGTTATAAGTGTGTTTGTAAAACAATGACTGTTAATGACATAAATGAACAGAATTTTTGTAAGCCTTAGTGTAACCAATATGGAAGTTAAATTAACCTGAAATGAAGTAACCTTAAGGGACATGAAATCTAAAAAATTTTAGGTGTTAGTGATGTCTTTAAGCTTGTTAAATTTGTGAGGTATTGAAGGTAGAAAAGTTACACACATTAGTGATATTGTTGACAAATTCTGGAATTTTAGTTTCAGCCTTGTGTACATGTTGAACCAGCTTAGAAATTTCACTCTAAATTGGTATATTTGGACTTGATTAAGGTGAGGAATGAGCCTAGATTGTTGCTTGATTTATTGGTTAAGATCTTGATAAGTTTATGCAGTTAATTGATGTCATTGTCTAAAGAATGGACTGTTTTGATGTGTTGAGTTCAAATATGGAAATTTTGATTTTTTAAGGAAATAAATGAGTTCTTTTAATGCAAACATGATCTTAAAGGACATGAGAAATGTGTATAAGGTATAGATGAATGAGCATTGAAGAACATAGGGTAATTATGAATGAGAATTGAGTAAATGTACGAGTATATGTAGCTGGAACAAGTTTGGTGAATGTATAGATTTAACTTGCTAAATTTCTAGATTTAAAATAACAATTGTGTGTGTTTTATAAGAGGCTTTTGATTATGGAAATGTTCAAGGATAAGTGTAAAGTATGGTTGATGAATTTGGAGTGAATCAAGCTAACTTAAGGGTACAAACCTAATTGCAAAATGGTAGTATACAAAGTATGATGTTTGAATGGTCAAAATTTATGAATAGTTACATACCCAGAAAGGTCAATTGAGCATGCATTGAACATAACACATATGCATGTGTATGATTGAGTACTTATTTGATTGTAGTAATGTGTATATATGTGTGTATTGCATGATTTAGAAGCACAAATTGACAGACAGCTTCCAGACATTACCGGCTCGTCAAGGCAATAGCTATCTGGAGTATACTGTGAGTTAAGCTAGATGTTTACTCACTATATTTAAATTGTTCTTAATTAACTATTAGATATTGAACTGTTACTTATATGATTGTGTTAATTCCGGACATTGATGGTCTGGGGAGTTTGATATTCAGGACTGTATTGGAAGTGTTTGCAAATTGAATATGAATATGGAAATTATGTTCTCAACTATATGTTGAATGCCAGACTTAGATCTGATAAATGCGTTATATGATTGTGCACACTGAATGAGAGTTATTTGTAGCATAATATGTGATTTGATGCATTTCATTACATTGATATGCATGATCAGATAAAGGAGTTGTGACTGGAGTGATCAACGTAAAAAAGAGCTTAAAGCTCAAAAATATGCACACAGAGCCTCAGGCTCAACGAATGATGAGCTTGATATCTATAATAGGTACAAGACAGTTTCTAAAATGAGCCCGGTGTCCATAATAGATATGGGACAATTAAATAGGCGTTTGGTCACAATAAAATAAAAATGAAAGTAGAATCTCATGTGCATTGCATATATATATCTTTATATGTATCATGTGAATGATTGTGAAAAAACAAGTACTGAATTGTGATGATATAGTGATATGCAATACTTGTATACATGTTGATTATATGAATGACTGAGGTGAGAGACTGGATTGTTCTGAAAAGATTATATGACATGTTTTTATTATAATGTGCTTATTGAGATATGATGTATAATGTGATTTGGTATACAAAACTGTATGGGAATTGATTCAAGCTAATGTGATATACTTGTGAATTTGGTTATATATTTATGATGTTGTGTTTTGACTCGGGTGAGCACATCGATGATGGTTCACTTATTGAGTTTGCAAAACTTATCAAAATTGCAGCGTTATTTTTCAGGTACTGATGAGACCTAACTTCTAAGGCAATCTAGTAGCAGACTAGTATTGTTAATTTTGGAATCAGGAATGGCCCAAATCAAAATTGCAATGTTGTTTTTCAGGTACTGAGGAGACCTAACTTCTAAGGCAATCTAGTAGTAGTCTAGTATTGTCAATTTTGGAATCAGGAATAGCTCAAAGGTCTGGTCAGTTGATGTCTAAGGAGTTTAGATAGAATATTTCTATTAGCATCTCATTTCATGTTAGATGTTTTTGTAATGTAAATATATGGATTATGAGATATAATGACAATGTAAATGATGTTTGTTAAATGAAATGAGAAATGTTGAACTTATGATCACTTATGTTCTGTATGATGCCATAATGGTGAATATGATTGCTCTAACATGTTATTCTCATAGGGTACGTTCTTGAATGTCCTCTGGATGTTCGATATATACTCTATGGTAGTGGTGTATTACATGACATCTTACTTGAAACTAATGATCTTGATCTATTAAGAAAGATTAACAAATTTCTCTTAAGTCATTTTGAAGTTAAGAGATATAAGTGAGGCAATATATGTGAGATAAATAGAAATATTTCGTAATAGATAACAAGAATTGTTGAGTTTGTCTCATAAAACCTATAATAATAAAGTGTTAGAGAAATTTATGATGGACAAGTATTTAGCATCGCTTGTTTGAATTTAAAAAAGGAACATTTTTTCTCATGTAATTTCCAAAAATTGATTTAAAACAAAAGCTAACAGAATCAATTTCATATGCATTTATAGTTGAGAGCCTAATATATGCTCAGACATGTACGAGACTAATCATAAGCTTTGTACCAGGGATGTTAGAAAGATACCAGACTAATCCTAGTACATACCATTAAAAAGGAGGCATTATCACCTTAAAGTGGTTAGATAGTTAGATTCAGATTTTGTTGGTTGTGTAGTTGCAAGAAAATCTACCCTTAGCTACAATTATCTATTAGTTAGAGGAGTCATCTTATGAAAGAGTGAGTGTGAAGTAGTCTGCAAAGGTTAAGTTTGTGGCATGTTTTGAGGCAATAATTCAAGCTAAATAGCTACGACACTTTATTTTAGGGCTTAGGATTATCAACGGGATAGTTATACTGCTAAAAATTTGTTGTAATAATTTTAGTAATCTTCTTTTCCAGAAATGACAAGTATTCTAAATAATTAAAATTATTTATTTTAACAAAATACAGTAAATTTTATTAATAAATATCATATAAAATTAAAAAATACAAGTTTTATATAATTAATTTTTAAATTTTATTAAATATTTAATTGTTTTCATATAATTAGATAGTAATTAAAAAAAAAGTAAGACCGATTAAACCAAACCTCGTTAAAATTTTGAAGAACATTTGGTTTAATCTTTGATTCTCTATGCGCAGTGTCGATGGTTTGTGCATAATCCCTTTCGAGCTTCTCTATTCGAAATTTGTTGCCCGTGCCTGAATAATCGCAAGCTGGCTTTGAAATATTGCGACATTGACAGAAACGTTATCTTGGTACAGCCGAGGTTGTGGCAGGAATGGATCGGTAGCATGGCTTGACCTAGGTCTCTCTTGTGTTTGTGCGCAGAGAAGAGTGTGATGCTCGTCCCTCCTTTGATTTGACGTCTGCCCAGGTTTTGATTTTTTCTGAATTACTCATTTGTTTCTGTGAAGAAGCTGGTGGGAGGTTCTCTTTAAGCAACTCAACTAATTTGTTTGGCCAACAGAAACACACCCTAAACCACTTTCACTGTTTCATGTTTGATTGCATTTCTCAAAGTCTTGATTCACTTTTTCATGCTTGATTCTTTCGCCGTGGCCCGTTTTGTATCTCCTTTCAAGTCTCGTTCTCTATCAAGTTTCAGTTCGTTAATTCGTAACTGCTTCCGGGGGTATGAGTTTAGAAATCTCTACTCTGATATTAGTTGGAAAGATAAGAAATGAATTCGTATAACCTCTTTAATACGATTTATGGGTTTTAAACTCTCTCGCATTTGATTCCCCCAGTGGCTGATGAATTTGGAATTAGTGGTTTTTGTGCTAAAAGACTGAAACTCTTTTGGAGACACACAGACATTGACCTTTTCTCTTCCCCAAATTAGAGGGACAACTATACGAGGATTCTTTTAACTTTCGCTTGTATTTCTATTTCTGTTTTTTCATTAACAAAATTCTCTACTATTGAAACTAGGATAAGGTGATTAGATCTTCATTGTTGTTGTAGTTAGTAGACTTATGGGTTTCTGGTTCTGGTTAAGTCGGGGTGCAGACTCTAGCTTTATTCAAGTATGTCGTAGAGGATACAATTTCCAGCAAAAATTCAGTCTGGTGAATGTGAAGTTGAAATGGGTCAAAGATAGATCATTGGATGCTATTGTAATTAATCAAGGAAATCTTAGAGCTGTCTGTATCCTTGTTTCTGTCATTTCTTCATCTCACTCGTTCTGCCTTCCCGTCTATCACCTACGAAAGCATCGTGGTCAGCTTGGTCTACCTCATGATGTTAAGCTTTCAACATTTATAAGGAAATATCCTAATATTTTCCGTGAGTCATACATTTTTGACAATGGAGGCACTCGTGTACCCTGCTTTCAGTTGACAGCTGAAGCTGTCAAACTTCATGAAGAAGAAGTCAGCATTATTGAGCAGAATCAGAATGAGCTCATAGAAAGGCTTTGCAAATTGCTCATGCTTACAAGGAATAGAACTCTACCACTTCAAACCATTGACCAGCTAAAATGGGACATGGGATTGCCATACAATTACTATGATACCTTGATACCTCTTCACTCAGATATGTTTTCTTCAATTTGCCTCCAAGATGGTCGTGTTGGCTTAAAACTGCAAACTTGGGATGATCGACTCGCTGTCTCACAATTGGAGAAGAATGCTGCACTTCATCAAAAGAAAGAGAACTTGGACACTGGATGCTTAGCTTTTCCAATTGGATTCACAAGGGGCTTTGGACTGAGGAGAAAGTGCATGCAGTGGCTACATGAGTGGCAGAGGCTTCCTTATACTTCTCCTTACTCTGATGCCTCCCACTTAGATTCTCGTACAGATGTGTCTGAGAAGAGGATTGTTGGGGTTTTTCATGAGCTTCTCCACCTTATGATACAAAAGAAAACTGAACGCAAGAATGTAAGCAATCTTCGTGAACCATTGTCACTTCCACAGAAGTTCACTAAGGTTTTTGACCGTCATCCAGGCATTTTCTACATATCCAAGAAATGTGACACACAGACTGTGATTCTTAGAGAAGCATATGACCGCCAACAGCTGTTGCAAAAGCATCCCTTGGTTGATATTAGAGAAAAATTTGCAAGCATGATGGAAAGAGGACTTTTGGATAGAAGTATGGGTTTGTATAGGCAAAAAACTGACCCTATCCTAGTTAAGCCATTGTCAACGTCTGCTGCTGTTGAATTCAATGAAAGTAAAACCAGTTATGACGAAGGCTTATGCCACAATTTTTATCTCCAAGAATGAAATACACTCTGCACATTTCTTTCTGAGCTCAACAGATGCAATTTTATGTTTTGACAATCAGAAGAGAGTAGGCACTCAATCAAGTAGATGCTTTTACCATGCTTTATGGATGGGAATTTTGAGTCAATGGATTAAATAATGTGTTCCCAGTTAGATATTTCATGCAGATCGCTGATGCCTTTGTTGGATTCATATGATGGAAAACTTTTGCCGCTTCTTATTCGTCAAAAGCAGCATTCTGGAGTCATGTCTTCCACAGTTAACAGGAAACGTCAAGATAAGGTTAAACTCAACTAACAATCATGTAAGCTATGTTTCTTATAATAATAAGCTTATTTAGTTTGAAGTTCACCAATAAATGTAATTGTACAATCTGCTGTATGAGCACAGTAGACCTGTATTTCATAAGCTTTGTCACTCATATCAAGACTGATTTTGGTTATGCTTACCAGGAAGCACATTCAGAGTTTGAGTGGAAGATTTACT
Source organism: Erythroxylum acuminatum (assembly GCA_026284645.1). Classification (NCBI taxonomy): domain Eukaryota; kingdom Viridiplantae; phylum Streptophyta; class Magnoliopsida; order Malpighiales; family Erythroxylaceae; genus Erythroxylum; species Erythroxylum acuminatum. Next base: position 5,239,470 of record JANKOD010000003.1, read on the forward strand.
ACAATCATTCGTAGCATTTCTTCACTATTATGTGGGAACTCTAGGTGTGGCGGTATTGACTTCCATTGGGATGTAGGCTTGCGAAGGAAGCCTGTAACATATGAAGGAGCTTTAGTCTATTTCAGATAGATTACCTGTTTCAAGGAGATGGCATGATTTTTCTTCGGGTCTTCTCTTTTTGTAAGGTCTATTTGGAAAGAAACCAAATGTGGATCAAGACCCAGACCTTACTGTTGAGTATGATACACTAGTTTGAGACACAGATTATGGTTTGTTTTTGGGCAATGGCCACTCTTGCATTCCAAGTCAGAAGTTGTTGGATTGAACTTGGAACAGACCGGACACTTCCAAGTCTATAATAACCCAAGTAGGCACACCATGTAGTTCTGATGCATGTCGTCATGTTCTTTCTCCTATGAATTAAATGTAAAGCAAAAGGAGATGTAGCTTTTAATTCAAGGGAGAAATGTATGGTATAGTAAACCATTGGTCCTTGTTAGATGAATGGAAAATACACGAGACTTGATCCATTCTTCCTTTCTTGTTTGTATGTCTTTCCCATTAAAGACTGGACATGGGCAAAAGGTGGGAGCCCATCCTTTTGCAGTGAGAATTTATGAAATGTTGGTACATTGCAGTGAGTACAGAGCCATATAGTGACGGATCATATTGAAGCCCACCGGTAGTAGTAATTCAAATCCTTAATGAAAACTCACATTTCTCCACTCTCTTTGTTTTTGTCTGTGTTATCAATCTAAAAAAAAGTCAAGAACTGTAGAAAAAGGCAGTGATGTTTCTTTTTTATACATAAAGATTATACATATCTATGTGCATACCAGAGAGAGAGAAGAAAAGCATGTAGATGAGAAGATAAGAAGAAGAAGTGACAGAAATAGCCAAGAAGTTGGGCAGTTTTGCGTTGGCATGTTGCAGAGAACTTAAGATGAAAGAAAGAGAGAAGTTAAGAACAAGAAGAAGCAAACAGCATTTATTGCTTGTATCAGAGACTGCCACCAATTAATTTTGTTTTCATCCTTCTTTGTTACAATAATTGGGGAATTATGGGCATGGACATGCGTGAAAAAAAATAACTATATAATCCTTCATTGTAATTAATCACAAACATCAATTTTAGGAAATTAGTTATTTTTAATTTAATTTAATTAAATATTGTGTACATTAAAGCGGTCAATATATTTCAAAATTTTGTAATACATTATTACAGCCTCTCTACTAGTTAAGGGTAATATCGCATATTATTAGGTTTTCCTAAATTATGCGTTTCAAAAGAATTTCTACCGGATATTGTTGTTGTTATTATTATATTCCTATAATATGGTAAATTTTATTTTTATCGAATGGTATATATAAAAAAAGTAAATAATACACAAAAAAGAAAAATACAAGTAAATAAATAAAACAAGCAATTTATTACAATAAAACGAGTAGATTAAGTTAAAAAATATTTATACTAAATAATTAAGAAGAAAGTATTATATATTAAATTATATATTAACCCAAAGGGTGTGGTTGAGTGGTAGGGACTCATTCATCCTTAACCAAAGGTTAAGAGTTCGATCCTTGACTTTGGATATGAAGCAGCCTTAAATTCTTGGACCAGCTTTCCCACCTTATGAAGTGCCAATAAACTAACGAGAGGATTAGTCACTGGGTCCTCTAATCTTGACAAAAAAAATATATATATTTAAATAAAATAAGCAGAAAAGGAACAGTTAGTTAGTAGATCTTAAGAACGACTTCTCGTATCATTCCACTGGAAACTTCAATGCACTTGACTTCTTTTAACTTTATTTAATATTAATTAAAAAATATATAAATACTAGAGACTAGAGAGCCTTTTCCATTCACAAGAAAGAAGGAAGGAGCTGCTGCCACCAGGTAAGGAGCAGTTCGTATCAGGTTCCGTTGTTTGGTTGGAATGTTAAAACCAAAAGCAAAAGGCAAAAAATGAAAGGGACAAGTGAAGATGAACCGGATAAAAGATCCCTATTGCCGCTGGTCCAGACGAGGGTTGTGTAATCGAGGTCTTCCTCTTCCTCTTCCTCCCTCCAACCCTTCACATTTTCTATTTTTATTATTTTAAAATTTTTATATTTTCTATTTAATATAAAATATTTAATAAATCATCGATATATAATAAAAATTGAATTAAAAAAATGTTATGTTAAATAAAAATTAAAGTTTAATTAAAAAATAGTTAAATTATCATTAATTAATTAATTTTAATTTATAATAGCTGATTAGTTTAAAAAATTAATAAAAATTAATAAAATTAAATATAAATAATTCTAAATTTTTATAATTGATCAATCAAATCATTAAATTTTATAATGATCGAAGGTACGTGATATTTGAAAAAGTTTAATATTCACAGATAATACTTTAAATATGTAAATAAAAGTTATTTTTAATATTTATAATATAAAAGAGTTTTAAAATAAATAAAATAATGATAATAATCCCGAGATCACAAATCTGTTTTTTTTTTATATAGTTTTTGTCATTAAATGTACAGAAAACAGTAGTACTCTAACCCCACGTGACTACCCATTTCCCTACCCTCATATACTCTTTCAGACATCCCAAACCCTAGGGGTTCGCAGTCTACAGTAGCTAGAGACAGCGCCAAAAGCTTCCCTCAGTACTGTTTCAACTTTTCTCTTCCTGCCACCACATCACTGCCACCCTGCATCTTCCTCCAGCTTTATTTCCATGTCTTTTCTCTATTCCTTTAGCGATTACCTCCATTCCATTTATGCTGAAGGCTTTCAAAAGCACTGCACCCCACCACTGTTGCTATATATATTCATGCAAGTCCTGGAAAAGTAGTAGTTCTATCTTTTCTTGTGAGAAAGACATCTAACTAGATTTAACTCGAGATGGGTGTTATTCGGTTTGGCTTTGATCCAAACGTGGTTGTCCTGTGTGGGAAGAGAAAGTTGAGGGGCTTGTTTTGGAGGGTTAGAGCTGAAATTAAGAGACAAGTGAAGAAGAAGAAGAATAGTAGGTCCAGGTCCAGTTTTAGTTTCCACTACGATCCCTTCAGTTACGCTCTCAACTTTGACAATGGCAACTTTGGGTTTTTCTGCTGAATCTGCTCGTCGTCATCTTCAGGCAGTAATTAACTCTCAGAGTTTTCATGTTCTCTATATAACTTGGGTAGTAGAATGAAGACTGAGGATCAGTAGTAAGTAGCAGCAGCAGAGACGATATGAAAGCGTACGGGAGATGATTGCACGCATCTTCTCATTTGCTGTTCTCTTTTATTTTGTTTGTAGTTTTTGCTCGTAAGTAGTGTTGCTTCTAAACAAGAGAATGTACGTATGTTCCGAGACTTCCACCTTACATAACAGTATTATCAGCTTTGTATCAATAGTTATATTTTCCAGGAATTTCAGCTCATCAGTGGCCGAACGAGCAATGATTCCAAAAACTCCATACAACTTAGAGAGTCAAACAAGCAACACGCGTTCACTGGATTCCAAGTTAAAAATTAAAATGGAAACTCAAGAAGAATCGGATAAAAAGAAAATTGCAGTTTTCAGACAGGACACATTGTGCGTCAACAAGTTTATGCAGTCGTTTGTCGTTTTGGGGATGGGGTAAAGCTTGAAACTTTCATCTTCCACCATATTTTTAAGCTCGAGGGTTCGATAGTTTTGAATTGTCTCTACGATCTTTCGCTATAAGAACTGTAATGGTTAGTACTAGCTGGACCACCACCTTCTTTATTGCACATAAGACCCAAAAGATTCGTTTTCCTTGTCCTTTTTTGCCGTCTGTTTCCATTCCCTGACGGCAAATTTAAAATTCCGGAGCATTTCCATGCAACTTATAGTTACTCGCAGGGCTTAAACAACCATGAAAGCTAAAGAAGTTCCCGAAATGATGAATGGTTTTGGCCATCAAAGAGATGAATGTTGTTGTAGGACTTTTTTAATACATGAACATGACAGGAGTGTTGTTCTGAAGTTTGGATATGTAATATAGATAATAATAAATTATCTATAACAGTAGAGCTTTTCTCAGGACATCTTTCTTTAGAACAATTTTTTAAAAAATTGAGTTGATTTTTGACTTTCATTTTAAAAAGATTTTTTTTAAAGAGCTTTATATAAACTGTTTTATAATATAAAAATACTTTTAATTTTAACTATATTAATTGTTATATAATTTTAAACCATACGAAACATAAATAAAAATATATCTAATCAAAATTTTTATATGGATTATATCACAAGTAAGACTAGTATCAAAAATAAGTATTAAAACATATAAAAAAGTCAAACAATATTATATAAATCTCAAAATAAATATTCAATTTGAGTAAATAGTTAAATACTTAATAAATTATGCGTTTTATTGTAATAGAGAAGATAAGTTTGTTTGTGGAATTATGTGTAAAATATAATAGTAAAAGGGACTAAAAAATAAGCTCATTAATTGATCCGAAAAATCTACTCAAAAAAGCCGTTTGAAAGGCTTTTTTTAGAAGCTTCAAATTTGAGCTTCTTAAAAAGTTATATTTTGGCTACTATAATTCATATTTATTAAAAAAAGTACTTTTTTATTTTACAATCAAACACTTTAAAAAAAAGACTTTGTAGTGAAAAAATACTTATTGACCACCCAAAAGTTCACAAGAGTAATTTAGACTTTTAAGAAATGTAAGCTCATAGAGTAACTTATGTACATCAAATTCATAATTTAATTATTAAAACTAAAAAGTAAGATTTAAGATGTTATCAATATTATTTTTAAAATATAATATTATATCATAAATAATAATATAAAATTATTTAAATCTTTAACAAACATTAAAACGAAACTAAGAAATGACCTTTAATCTATAAAAATTATATGATTATTATTTAGAATTTATTAGTAATAGTTATTCTTAAATAATATTTTTAATATTGTGTTTATAACTAACATCTATGAAAATTAAGATAAAGTCCAAATTCAGGTATTTTAACTATTCATTTTGAGGTGTTTGAAGTTTTTAATTTTTATAACCTTATATGTTAAAAATTATATTTTTTTATAAAAGTTTTAATTTAAATGCTATATTTATATTGTATTTTTTTGTGTAAATTCTCCATTTATAATGTACTAAATATTAATTTTTTTAAAAATAAAAAATAAAATTCATTATAATAATATAATAATATTATAAATTATTTATTTAATATTAGAATTTGCTCATTTTATTAACTTATTTAAGAGAAAATTGACTTAGATCTAAGGAGTCTAAAAAAAAAAAAAAGGTTATGAGGATCCTCGGATTATTGTTCCTCTAATTTGGGGAAGGACAAAGGCCAATGTCTGTGTGCCTCCAAAACATCTTCAATCTTTTAGCACAAAAACCACTAATTTCAAATTCAGCAGCCATTGGGAGAATCAAATGTGAGAGATTTACCAGGACAAAGTTTTCTTCCATTTCTAAATCGTTCAAGATGCAGTCTTCAGGAACAGACCCAGACACAGGTTAGTCCAGCAAAGGCGTGACTTTTTGCAGAAGAGTGCTGTTCTTGGCAACATTGAACCTTTCCCGTCATTTGCTTTTTTTCTTTATATATTTAAATTGTAGGTGCCCGCGAAGTCTCTGATCCTAAAGTTCGTGTCTTTGTGAGGAAGAAGAGAACTAAAAGAACCGTTGCAGACGAGGAGCCTTTACAAGATGCAGACAAAGCAAGGGTCTTTTCCTTTCTCTATTTTTGTCCCCTAAAGTTATTGTTGGATCGCTCAAAAACGGCTACTTTCGCTGCTCGTCACTGTTTAAGTTGCGCTTTGTTTGTTTGAAGTTACTCTGATTTGGGTTTTGTTCTAAATGCAATTTTATTAGGTTGTTTTTGTAGTTTACGACGCCTAAATGTTTAGTTTGTCAGTTGATTGATAACGAGTGTTGAAGTATCTTCTGTTCTTTTCTTTTTTTTCTCCTATGCAGCTTTGTACTCTTCCAGATATTGAAACATTTGCTTATAAGAAGGCAGATGATTCTGGTCAGCTGCGTAAGTAAGATCATATCATTGTTTTCGTCCTTAAGTGACTAGACAATATTGAGATACCTAACATATCATGTGCTTTGAGACACGGGTTGGTTCTCTTTTCTTTTTTAGTTACAAATTTTACCAACTTGCCGACTTCTAATTTGACGGTTATGCAACTGACGTGAGAATGTTTGTGCGATTGTAATAGGTTAAATGAGTATAATGTAATAGGTTAAGCAGAGTAATGCCATCCTCTCCATTATAGGAAAGGAAATAGGATTGGAGTGGTCTAGAAATGATGTTCAACAACATGCATTCCGATAATAACTTAGCTGCATCTCATAATATTATCCTTTTTCGAAGCTATCATTTTCAAGCTTAAATTTGCCTAGTGCCATATGTTGTGTGTAAGGGAAAATTTAATGTTGAACCTATGTCTTCTGCGTTCCTTGGAACACTTCCTTAGAATTGATTTAAATGTTGCTTTGAACTATTGATTTTTTTTGTTCTTCCAAATGGTTCTGCAGGGAAGTCAAAAATTGAGGCCATCCCTGTATTATGTGTAGACACCAAAAGTGCTTCTATTACTGGGCCAAAAGGTAGGAAGAAGTGTATATGGACACTAATTATTTTAGGATCCTTATGAACATATAGGTAGATAGGTTGAGAAGAAATAAACATTCCCAGGTTCTCCTTATTTAAATTTCATGAGACCTGGCTTTCTTGTAATTGGAAGTACTAATACAATATGACAAAATATCATTGGAGACAAAATTGTTGATCTGAAAATTTTAAGACGTTGGAATTTCGTCCTTGTTGAGACAAGAAACAAATGAAATTCCATTTGCAGAACGTGGGATTGAAAATACACTCTTACCATTTTATAAGTGAAAGTAAACAAACCTTACGTTAAAGCATGTCGCCTGCTGATATTCAGTGTAGTTGATTGACTTTGTTAATTTTCTTTTGTTTTTGTCCCTTGCGATTACTTATGTTTGTGTTCATCTCTCTACATGGTGAACTACTGCTAATCCAACAAGTGTCAAGAGCTGTTATTGGCTGAGATAACATTTCTGCCTTGTTATAATCCTTGATGGTATCTTATGAATCAACTTAGATGAATCTCCTGCCAACTGGGAAAGGGTCCTTGAAGGAATTCGTCAAATGAGGTCCTCTGAAGATGCACCAGTTGACACCATGGGATGTGAGAAGGCTGGCATTTTTCTTCCGCCTAAGGTATTATGCTTTCCAATTAATTGCCAATGTAGAGAATATGTACCCTAAGCTGTTGGGATACCCTATACTTGCCTGCCTCTAAATTTTTATGGCATTTAATTACGTTAAATAGTTATTGAACCATCACATTTTGTTACGTTACTCGACTAGTCATGGCTTCTTTCTGTAGCAAATATGTACGACGTGAAAAGAAATTGGTTGTACTAGAAGATCCATTTTGATGCATTGTGGTCATATATTTGTTAATATCTGTGTGATTGTATTAGCAATAGAATTTGAACCAGCTTTCAAGCTCCTTAATAATACTAGTATCATTTCATGTACATCTAAAGCTATCTGAACTTCTTTGGTGACTACCTTTTTAGAGGTAATTCCGTTTTCGTTGCTGATAAAGGCGGTATGGTCTATTTAGATTTATGCCCTAGAGAACTGTTGTCTCAGAGAATTGGGGAGAGATTTCATTTTTTATGGATGATATTTCTTTGATTATTGTCTTCTCATTTGGAAGATTCTGTTCTTATCCATCTTGTTGGTGTTAGCCATTTCGAGTAATAACCAGCGGATCATTGAAAAAAGAGTAATCAAGAGATACGTAATCTTGCTGACGGTTTTGAGATTTGTGTTGGAAAGATGTAAGGGGCATTTTCTTCTAATTTTTATGCTAAACTTTTGAACGTTGGCAGTGGCATTTTTAAGCTGTCAGTTCTTCAAAGCCTTAATATGCTGTTATGTATCTAGTAGGTTATGAGTGTCAAAAACTAATGTTTTAGGTTTTGATGATTTTGCTAAATACTTATCATTTTCCTTATGTTCAGCAAAGAAGATTTGCTGTCTTGGCATCGTCACTTTTGTCCAGCCAAACAAAGGATCATGTAACTCACGGTAAGTTTCTTAGTTTTATTACTAAATTTTCCGAGGTTCTGTTTTATTTTTAGAATTTGTATTATGATAGCAAAGTTACTGGTGCACCATATTGTTGATCATTAATGCTTATTCTGAAGCTGGAGTATAACACCAGAAAGATTAAATGGAATACATAAAACTGAAACACAGATGGTGTCAAGTGCTTGAATGTAAAAAGCAAAGACATCTGGTTGGCATTGCTAGAGTTAATATGTTCTGCTCACATTTCTATAAAACTTTTGTGCCCATGTATGTTTGATAATGGAACAATCTTTCCTGAGTGAAAAATGTTGCAACTTAATTAAGGATCTAGAGATTAGTGTACTATGCATTAACCAATCTTTTGGATCCTGCAACTTGGCAAACTAAGATTTATTTTTTGGTATACTTATCAGTTGCTATAATATGCTTCTTGATATTCACTTAAAAAGCTTGCGTTTTGGACTGCAGGAGCAATTCAGCGTCTCAATCAAAATAATCTGCTGACTGCTGAAACCATTGAAAAGGCAGATGAAACAACTATAAAGGACTTGATTTACCCTGTATGTGTGTCCCGGAGTCATACCAGATAATGAGAATATATTGTTAACTTTAGGCTTTTCAAAGGTTCATATTCCCTGTTTTTCTTTGTTTTTTTGCAGTGATTTGACACAATCTCTATGACATTTCTATTGTAGGTTGGATTTTACACGAGAAAAGCAACTAATTTGAAAAAAATAGCTAAGATCTGTCTTATGAAATACGACGGTGACATACCTAGCACACTGGAGGAATTGCTTTCTCTTCCAGGGATAGGACCTAAGATGGCACACCTGGTCTGTTTATCAATTTATCTTTTTGCCTTTAGAATCAGAATGTGGGAGGGTTAACTTGTTTTCTTAAGAATTCTCTGTTAATGGTGATTTAGGTCATGAACATCGCATGGAACAATGTACAAGGTATATGTGTAGATACCCACGTGCATCGCATTTGCAATCGACTCGGATGGGTATCACGGTCAGGCACAAAGCAGGTATATTTTGTTTTCCTGAAAGATTTCCAGGGCTGCTTACTTGGTGATCATATTGTCTACAATGAGCTTCCCCTCTCCGGTCTCTTCTGATGATTTCTTGTTCTTGAGGCTATTATCATTGAATTTTGGTAGAAAACTTCAACTCCTGAAGAAACAAGAGTGGCTTTGCAGCAATGGCTTCCAAAGGAAGAATGGGTTCCAATAAACCCTCTATTGGTAATTCTTAGTTTATGCAAATACCTATACTTCTTTCTTAGTTTAAGCATATGTCTTTGATGGAACGAATTATTGGGAACAGGTTGGGTTTGGACAGACAATATGCACTCCTCTTAGACCTCGTTGTGGAATGTGCAGTGTGAGTGAGCTTTGCCCTTCTGCATTTAAGGAAACCTCAATTCCTACATCATCAAACCAGAAAGGGTCCAGTCCAAGAAAGAGGTCTTGAATTGTAGCTTTGCTTTGCTTCTTGAATAGGTTTTGTGTGCCTATAAAAGGGTACTTAAAGGCAAAGAGGTGGGCAATCCTTCTTCTTGTAAGGATATTCCCCTGTGTTAGTCCATCTTCTACAAAACTCCTTTACTAAAACTCTTCAAACATCTACTATCTTACTAAAGCCCTATAATTATCTTCTCTTACCCTTTCCTACTAAAGCTCTACCTTTTCTTACACTATACACATAAAACCCTTTCTTATAAAACAAAAGCCTCCTACTAAGTCCTTTCTTTCTCTCGAAAGGGGATCAGTTCTGTTCTCCTTGTGCTCAAAGTTCCTCAACCATCACATTTATTGAAATCAATGACTGAGAGGGCTTTGGACACAGGAGGAACAGGGATTTGGGAACAAAAGACTGTTCCCAAATCCCTATTGTATTAATGCTTCACAATATTTGAAAGCAATAAAAGTGAGTTTTCTTAATATTTAATGTAAATATTATAATTTGTAGTAAACTGGCTCAGTCTCTCGTCAAATTATAATATCCATATTCATATTTTATCATCATGATTATTATTATTATTATTAGGGTTAAATTTAGCAAATTTCTTGTGAGTTGACATATTATTAATTTATCCCATGGCTTTTAAAATTATTAACAAAGTGAAGTATATTGATAATCAATGACGGAGCCAGAAATTTAAGATAGGAGGGCTTAAATATTTACGTTTTTAAATTTTGGAGGGTGTAATGTACCATTGGGTTCTAAGTAACTTTGTCCTTATATGTATATATATTAAAAATTAAAATATTTAATTTTATAAATTTTGAGGGGCTCAGTGTATCATTGGGCTCCAACTAACTTTGTCTATGTTGTTAATATCATGGTAGATCAATAAATTTAATAGGGATGGCAATGGCCAGTTCTGATAAGTTTTTTAAAATAATTTTTTAATTAAAAATATAGAATAAATTGTTTTTTAATTAGATCAGAATCTGGGTTCTTCAGATCTAAGTTTACTCCAGGTTCAATTCTTCAAAGTAAAACGATATTGTTTTGCTTAGAATAATTAGACTTCGAGTTTGTCTGGACGTGGACTGACCCATAAGTCGATCCATTCAAAACAAATAAATTTAAACTCATACGTAAAAAATTGTCATTCCTAAAATTTAACTTTTGTAATAATAATAATAGTGATAAAATATAAACATGAATATTATATAACTTGACGAGACGTAGAGCTAGTTTATATTTGACCGACTTCTTTTTTGGACTTACATTTTTTGTTCGGAAGTAAGTTTGGACCTTCGTGTATCCAATTGGCCCGGCCCGATGCCATCTAATAAGCAGCTGCTACTGACCTACTGTAGTTTGGAATCTGTAGGTTGACATCTATGGCTGTATCACAGCCTAAGACATTATAAATTTGCATTAAGAAATCCAATCCTTGGATTTTGAGCAGGTGGGGACCAGGATCCCAGGGTTAGATTTTGTCCACAACAGGTCAAAAAGAAGTGTGACTTAGTCTGTTGTGTAATAGTCAGAAGTATGATTAGCCTAAGAAACATATGGTATACAGGTAAAAGTTGATCAATGAGAATTAGGGGATTAATTCTCATGTTTTCCATTTGTTTATTATTTTTGTGCGTCACCTTGTGTTTAAGATTATTCATCAATCCATTAATAGATGGTCTCGGACACAAAGTAACACATGAAAACAGAAATAACTACCTTCTACTTGAGAATTAAGCTTCTGTTGGAATACATCTTCCTTGTTACTTATAATTCACGTAACATGAGTTGCAAACATTAGAAAACTAGTAATATGCTAGTTATAATAACATGTTCACATGTTTGAGGATTGTAAAGCTCTTCTTAACGAGCATCAGTTTATTTCCACTGTTTTTGTTAAAAGACCAGCGAATCAGGTCGCTTATAAGATAGTTAGAGTAGCCAATTCTATGTCTGGTTTTGAATGGAGATATGCCCGCCAAATTTTCTGCATGACGTTTTATCTTTAGATATGAATAATACACGCCAAGCTCATACGACCCTGTTTAAAAAAAAAAGACAAAAGAAGGTAAAAAAAACATAGGAATACAAGCAAACAAAAGAGTTGAAAAGGGATGAAGGCCATGGGGCCATTTTGCTATGAACATGTGAGACAAGTTTTGCGAAATTTCTTCAACACCGTTAAACCGACATTGTCCATATAGGTCTGACAATGTAGGTCTAGCTAGGGTTTTTGAAGAAGCTTTAAATTTAATATTTTTTTAATAATAGTACAATTTCCTTCATCTAATTTTAAAGTAAACACTAAATAAATTATAAGTAATATTCTTGATCTAAATCACATTACTCAGTTAAATCATTTAGTAAATAAATAACTCAAAATTAAGTAGAGTCAATACAGTGCCTTAAAATTAAGTGATAGCTTTAATCTAAATCACATAATTCAAAGAAATCATTTTGTAAGTCAACAACGACAACACTCAGTATGAGTCATGCCAATATGCAGAGTCTAGAGAAGTATAATAGTATGCAACCTTACTCCAATGACCCATATTTAGTAAGTCAATAACTCAAAATTAAGTGGTGGTCTTGATCTAATTAATATTTATAAATTTCAACATATTTTATTATTTAATTTTCTTTAAATTATCGAGGTAAAATTTTAACCAAAACATTAATGTTTTTAAAACAAATCAAAAGTCAAATTGATAAGACAAAAAATTTAGGGTTTAAAAGATTTAACCGGTATTAGATCGATATAAAATATGTTAAAGATTAAATAAATTTAAAGAATTTGAAATATGATCGAAAGAAATTGTGGTTATCTATCAAAAATTTTAAGTTTAATTGAAAAAAGATTGGTAAATAAAAATTAGTTGATTTATAAAAATTTATTAATTTATAAAAAATAACTGTAATTAATAAATTGATCAATTTTTAACATCAATAGTTGTTAAAATAAATCAAACCGAACTGAAAAATTGGATAATTCAAGATTTTTACGATTGAATCAGCTAAACCGGTTAAATTTTTTAATCATTGCAAACTAAAATTCAGATCTTGAAAATTTTGAATTAGTATATATATCAGTGACAAATTATATCAGTTGAACCTTTCTTGAAGTTAAAATTTAACCTTTAGTGAGAGACAATTAAGATATGTCCTGACAAGGAATCTCAGTTTGTGAGGCAGTGCTTTGGGATCTTTTCATGTTTTGTGATCACCGATTACCCTAAAGAACACCAGGAAAAAGGGGCACAAGTATGGCAAGCATATACTGACTGATCCCAAAATTTCCTGACAAAGCTTACAATTTGTTTCTGGCTTTTCTTGATTCCCTTCCCTTTCCTTTCACCAATTTCATGACGCTGCAAAATGTCCCCTTTGTTAGAGGACAAAACAACAGTATTCACCAACGTTTTTAACCTGTAACCCTTTTAATCAAGACTTTACATCTCCCATGATAGAGTTGTTGCTGTGTATCCCTGGGGAACTCTTCTTCCCTTTATTTTCTCTGATTATATCACAATAAATTTATAACAGCCCTCGGATGTTATAATGCAAATTTTCAATGATGATCGCATGGGTGTTAGTCGCACTCGGCACATTAATCCTGTTATTAGCTCTAGCTAGTTGTTAGCTCTTCTATTTACCAAAAAAAAAAGAGTAAGGTTAAAAGGGGTCTCAAACTATGAATGGAGACACCATTACAAGATGGGTGTGAAGTCTTTTACTAATGTAAACCAAATGTGAATGCATTGTGCAGGATAATTATGCTCTCAAATCTGTCAAAACGAAAAGAAGAAGAAAAAGGTAAAGGCTGTGGAGAAAGTCATAGCGTGAATGTACTCACTGACTTAATTAGGTTACTCCAAAGGTAGACCAGAGGCCGCTAGTGATTGCCTTCACATGTCCACCCAGATGGTGGCTCCCTACACTTCCCTCTCATCATTTTTACACACTATAGCCTTGTGAGAAAGAGAAACAAGACATAAAAAGAGGAAAAGAACAGCGGAGGAATCTTCGTGGTTTGGAGAGATGGGAAATAAAGTTTGTTGGACAATGAGCAAAAATTATGCAGCGTCGTCAGTCAGGATGATCTCAATCTTCCACCATTGGAGACTGAACTGTGCCTTTTCGGTATGTACATAGATAGATACATACATACATGCCTTGTAAAAAAGGACCCTCTTGGATCCTATACCTTCCTAACATTCCAGCTATACCTTTTCTCGGATTCTTTTGACCAACACCAGTGAGGGACTTGCTTGATGTTCACATCCCATCTTTAAACTACCATTCTTACATTGTTTTTACACTCAAAAATCCAAACTTTTGATCCTAAGACATGTAAAATCACTTATATGTGTTCATAAATTATTACGTGTATTCGATAAATATTCGGGTTTGAAAAGAAAATAACAACAATAATACCCTGTTGAAATTTCACATGTAAAATCTGACAAGGTCCGATAATATACAACCTTACTTTTAACTAGTCGAGAGTTTGAACAAGAAAATCAAAACTTTATATGGGTTCAATCATTTTTGGGAGGTGAAAGATCAACATTAACACCTCCATTCTGAATTAATTATGTATACACTAGTAGACTAAGCCATATAGTGCTTATGATATATATATATGTCTAGAGACTAAATAGAAGTTCCCCTTTAAATGCACAATATGATAACACCTACTTAGCAAACATTGGGACCAAACCCCACATAGCCACTAGATCCATCAAAAGAGATTTGAATCCCCTCTTGCTGGATGTTTCCTACGATGGAAAGTCCTGAAGGGGAAGAGGCAAATGCAAAACAGAAAGTTCCAACATCATCCACTGGGATCAGAAAGTTCCTCGCTGGAAGGGTCAGGATTGGCCCACCGGAGAAGTAAAATGACACGGTAGGCACCCGAACCGACAAAAACCCGTTTAGGTTATAACATGTATCGAATATGGATAACCCGGATGCTCGAGGGAGCGTCCCGGTTTGTGCCACAAAAGCATCTCGGAATGCCTCGTAAGCTGCCGTTGGTAGCCTAGTCACGGCGGTCCCCGTGTCCATCACAACACCACCATTCCCCAGTTCGTCTAACTGGAAAGTTTCTTCTGATACAGCCACCTGCATGCCTCCAACTCCAAGACCCGATAAACCGATGTAGTAGAAACTCGGAGCCCGTGGGTTTCGGATCAAAGGGATCCATGCAGCACCCATTGGCAGTGCTTCACGCCCGAATTCCAGTGACCCGGATGATTCGGTGCCCCGACTCACCAAACAGTAACTGAATGCACCACCGGTTTGACCACCCAATTGACCCACAAACGACATGTATCCACCTCCGAGGCCCAACAAGCCGGCGGCACCGACGAACATGCCCCGGTTCCGATGACCACATCCAATAGCCACGTTTTTGACTACAGCCCGACCGAACGTGAGTGTTTCAAGGGCCAATGTCCCCTTTGTATAAGACCCGTCACCGTACGACACCTCGTATCGACACCGGCCCTCGTTGCAACCGGCGTTCTCAAGCCGGTCACACACCGACGAACTACATGACACACCGGTGAACGACGCAGAATCAGCCGGGTCGAATAACGGATCGGTCTGGTGATAACATTGAGTACAAGGTTTGCATTGGACCCAAACTATGTCACTTCCTGTGTCGATAACCATGTCTTGACTTCTCGCCGGGCTGCCAACACCAATTCTAACGAAGTATTCACCACTACCCTCGTCCATGCCGGAGACCACCTCAGACCCGAGATCTTCCACAGCGTAACTCCTCCCGCCGCCGCCGCCTCCGGAAAGTCGACGCACAAGGCTGGCAACCCTCTTGGCGTCTCTCTGCATGCGTGCATGAAAAACACGGCTGTGGTTGTGAAACTTCATGTTGGAAGAAGTCACCTTTCTGTCTCTGTGCACAAGGGTTAGCTTCCATTTTTGCTGGCTTTCACTGTCACTCTTGTTCTTGACAGGTTCGTGGTATTGGGAAGTTGCTAAAGGTCGGGCCTTTGCTTCTGTGATTGCCTGCTTCACATCCAAGTACTGGAAATCAGGATGTAAAGTTTGTTTCTTTGTGATGGGTTTGGTGGTGGATATGCCAGTTACAAGTAGTTGTAGCAGTAGCAGTGTGACTGGTAAGACAAGTGCTTGAAATGGTGACATGGTTTCTTGGAATGGTGGGTTTGAGGGGTTCTGTGGATTATGGAGGGGGAAGGGTGGAGAGCAATTTATTTGGTGTTGGGTTTTAGGAAGTGTGGAAGATTAGTAGATGTAGAAGAAGAGGGAGTGGTGTGGGGAATGAAATAATTGGATGATGGGGTTGCTTATGTCTCTCTCTTTTGCAGTTTTTGTGTTTGGATTGATTACATATATATATTGTTCATGATTATGAGAAGAGATGATTTACTTTTGGGGCGGCAAGGGAAGTTAGTGTAGCTTTTGTGTTTATTCAAATTTACATTTCTTTTAAAGAAAAGGAGAAGTTGATGATAATGTGACCATTGAAATGCCTCGAATCATGAATTTGACCATTTGCACACTTTGTGTAATAAGCAGCAAAGTATAAATCATCTCGACTAATCATACCCACTTTTGGTAATTAACTTGTCTATCTTTTTCTTTAGCTGACTAATTGGCCTTAGCCAACTCACGTGTGAAATAAAATCAAGTTCCTTTTTGATAAATATTTTTTAATCTTAATATTTTTTTTAGATTCAAGAAAACTCCACATGCGGGCAAAGCGAACTCACCTCTCAGAGGGTCAAGTAGCTACACCCCAGCAGAAGGCCAAGCGGCTACACCCCATCACAGAGGGCCTCACTAGTTCTCCATCTATAGGTAAAACTCCGACTGCCTCAAGCTCTTACAAGAGGGACTAACAAGGAATCGAACCTGGAACCTAACCGAAGCCAAGCCCCGCTCTCAACCATCTAGCCACACCCCTCGAGGGCTTTAATCTTAATATTCACATAGAATAAGTATATTTAATTAAAAAGATATTATTTTAATAAATATAATTAAAATAATACTATTTTACTAAACTAATTTCATTAATTAGACTTCAATCCGAAAATAAATAATATCAAATTTAGTTTACAAATTTTATTTTAAGTCAAATTGAGTGGTATCAATAAGAATTCTTTGCTGAAAACATGCAAATTAAAGGGGCTCATAATGTTCATTGTTTGATTGGTGCCTTTACTTTTTGGTCAACCTCGAAGGTAGAGAATATACAACTGTTCTAGCTACCAAAATATGGGTTGGGGACCTCTTCTCTTAAGGTGTTCTGATAATAACATGACTATCTATTTTGGTTATGGATATTCAAGCGTTACTTGCTAAGAATAGGAGTTGCTTTATTAGGCATGTGCTTCGTGAAGGTAATTTTGTAGCAGATTATCTGGCTAAATTGGGTCATGGCATTGTTTCAAAATTTCAAGTTTGGGATGAGATTCCCGAAACCCTCTCCTGGATTGCATGGGCTGATGCCTGTGATATTTTTTTTATGAGATAGTTTTCGTTTCTCTTAGTTGTAACCGAAAAAAAAAAGATCATATTGTAAGAATTGATTAGTTGAAATAGATTATTTGATTTTTTAAAATATGGGATCAAATTTTCTGTACTATAATTATATGTTAACTCTGTTTAAGACAATCTTATTTATACAAATACGTAAGACTTTAAAAAATATATAAATGAGATTATCTGACACAAAATTGACATTCATTTTCTAAAATATCTGCACTACTTTTGTACAGGAATGCGGGTTGAACATGCATTGTTTTTTCTCTAACCCTAGTCTCTCTCAAAAATGAAATTATCCTAATTTTGTCAACTAAATATTCACAGGTTCTTTAATATTAAAAGAAATCAGAAAAATATTGCATTTATAAAAACTAATTTACCTGAATAATTAATTACAATAATTTTGAATGATAAAATAATTTGTGATGCAAACTCGACTAGAACCAAAATAATATAATCATAATGTGGTTTTGTTTGATTAAAATCAATGATTAACTAACTCAACCAGTTTGGTCAGTTCGTTCAAATATAAAAATTTTGAATCGACCAATTTTTTATTTTAGTTTTTAATTTTTAATTTACTTTATTAATTCAAATTTTAAAAAACGGATTAATTTGTTAATTAATCAGTCAATTTTTATCAACTAATAAGTTCTTATGAATCAAAATAAATCAATTAATTTTTATTTAACAATATCTTTTTTAATTAAACTTCAAATTATTCGATACAAGGACAATCTCTTTTAATCATATTACAAACTCTTTAATTATATTCAATATTTCACTAATTTTATGATAATATAATACCGATTGAAACTTTTAATCTTAAAGTTCTTATTTTATCATATTAACTTTAAGCTCGATTTTTAAAACATTAATTAAAACTATAATAAGGTTTTTCTAGTGAAATTTGACCGATCGGTTCCACCATAAAAGTGACAAAACATCTAAAATCTCTCTTTGGAGCCTCCACTTTTTGCTTTTAGTTTCTTTTCTGTATTCTATACTTATATTTGGGCATGGGGAAGTTGGTGCCTCCATGAAGCACTATGATATTTTCTCTTTCGATTCGAGTATTGTTGTACAGAGACTCCTCCTAGTTAAAGACAAAGTCAGCCGCAACGCTCTTCCTCTGTCGTTGGTATTAGGTCCGATGAGTTGAGTGGAAGCTTCACAAGTAATGACAAACAAGGAATGTACCAAAAAAGAATTTTAAAAAAAAAGGCGCACTAATTTGTTGCTAATTTAATAACATTTAGCCTTTTTAAAGCATCCAATGGAAAAGGTTTTGAGAATTATTATATAAATTTAGTACTAAGTCGTGCCATCCATTGTTTTTCACAATCAGCAGCATGCATACATTGCCTTGAGATAGTTGGTAAGACTAACCCTTCGCTGGGCATAGCCTTTTTGAGCAAAAGTTCATAGCTCTGATCAGTTGTTTATTGCTCATCTTAAAGAAGTTTTTAATTACATGCACGTCCAAAAGCTTGGAAATTGGAGAAGTCACTAATCTCAACTAACCTTGTTTTTCATGGCAGCAAAAAGTGCGATTATTAGAAAGCTTATGTCTAATAACCTTGTTCTGCCAATTTACTGCTCATCAAATATGGTTTTAGCTTTTAAGCATAACCCAATGGAGAGCGAGAGCACTTTCACCTGCTGCTGTAGTGTCCAGCTTTTCGTTACAGAAGAGGACAGAATCGTGGACCCATACCAAACGTTGCCCTAGAAATGGCCCGCTGTCTGCCTAAAGCCTCATGGAAATAAGATAAAGAGCACTGCGTCCGATTTAAAAGATTTTATGTATAGGTCACTGGTTTCTCTTTGATTAAGGTTGCAAACTGCTGGATTACATTGATATAAATTTTAGTAATACAGTAAATTATGGTAATGATCCTATTTGTCATTTTCACATGTAGAGTTTGAGGGCTATAGTGCATAGAAATTGGCAAGGTTCACGCGTGAAGAAGGATTGCAGGCAAATGCAAGTTGAGTTCATATATTGGGATTGGACCAACAACAGTGCATGAATCAATAATGGCAGAGAACATGCATCCAATGAGGTTCACCTCTAGATATCTGTCTCTAATATGCAACAATACTGTGGTATGTCATGCGTGAGTGTCTTCACTCTCAACCTCAAAGTCTTCGTCAAGGCTCATCCCGAAAGACAATAGGCATACAAAAAGGTGAGTACACAACCGCATATGTGGTGGGGCAACCAAAGAAGAACTGCCTGAGAATGAGAGGAAAAGAGTATGTGCAAGGTTCTTGTTACGACTTTCGAGTCCCTTGTCTGGTTCCTTTCAGATAAGGACGAAACACAAACATAGAATGAATTTTAAGGCATCCTGGAGTATGTATATATGGGACGCTGAGGACATTATAGGCTGATTTAACCAAGTTGTTTATATGATTTTGCTTGCAAAATATACTTCTTCGAACTATACATTTTGTGTCTTCTGTTGCTGCATCATAAGTTTGATTCAAAATCAGTGTCGATAAAATATAAGACTCGTACGTTATCATCACCTTTTGTGATCATAATTGAGTAGTGGAAGGTTTGTTTAAGAGCAAAGATAACTCCATTAATGGCGGCTGAGCTCATCGTTTTGGCAGAACTCTACCACAATCAAATCAACTAAGAAAGATTTGTTTGCAAAGTAAGATCAGGAGGCATAGGGTCAAGCTAATTTATTTGAGCAGCAATCCAACGATATAAGGGCACGTTAAGGTAGGCATGCTTTTAGGTACTGTAGACGATTAAGACTCTATTTGTAATTATTGTTCAATGATTACAACTCTAGTCAAGTATTTGATAATCGTATTAAGTTAAATTTAGAGCTATAAGTAAAATTACCATAAATTATTATAAGTAAACAATAATTAAAAATATATATTTTTATTACAATGATAGTATAAGAATATTAATTTTAAGACATAACAGAAGATCATTTATTAAAATAATTTAATTTTCAATTAAAATTAATCAATGAAATAATTTCTTATAACAATAACAACACTCATTTAGATTTTTCACTGAAATGTGGGATTCGGAAAAATCCCATTTCAGTAAAAAATCCAATAGTACATATCTTTATATGTATATTAATTGTTTTAAAATCTTAACAAGTATCTATATCTATTTTCTTCTTATCCATATCCTTAATTAAAACCCTAATTTCTTGAGAGGATTCGAATTTGATCGATCATTTACTCGTCTCGATACAAAATAAACATAAGAATTGCTCTATTATTCATTGAAGAACGCAAATTAGTGTTAGACAATATACAACAACAACAATAACAATTCAGTAAAAATTTCACTGAAACGTGAAATTTAGAAAAACTCAGTAGTATGCAGCCTTATTCTTAAGTAATTGAAAGAACGTTTCGTATTAGACGATATATTTGGAGTAATTATATTACGAACTTGTGTAATAGCTTCTTAATTTTATATAAAATCTCTACTTACCAAAAAAACTAACCTAGCTATGCATGTAATTATTGTCAATGAAAAGCATATCTCATATATAATTCGGAATTCTGAATACATATATATATTGCGAGATTAAGAAGAAGAACTCGTTTCTGGTTCCTAAATACGACAAAGGCCAACCAAGAACACGATAGCATAGAAAATTAAGAAACAGCTATGGTGGGAATGTCACAAACAGAATAGAAAATCAGAGTTGGAAGTGAAAAAGAGATACGCACTTAGGCAATAATTGAGCCATTATTACCACCTAAAAGTATATCTCTTTTTTAATCACCCACTTTTTAATTATTTCTTTCTACTTTTCCATATTCTTATTAATTTAATTCTTTCACGCATGCACATACATAAAGAATGGAGCTCATTACGTGTAAATATAGTGTATATGCATGAGTTAATCTTCAGCTATGCACCCACGAAAGCACAGTAAGATCGATACCCATTAAGATCATTAAGTAACTTGTTAATCCATTAGCATACTTAGATGATATAATCCTAATTACTGTTTTCATAACTCGAACGTGTGATCTTCCAGTCATAAAGAAATAACCTTAACAATTGCTCGGTATATATATATCTCAGATCATGTAGCAATATTGTCACAAACACTTTGTAGTGGTCCTTTGTTGGCCTTGAGAATAATTAAAGGAAGGTTGATAAACATGAATGCAGGAGAGGTCTGAGTGAGCCCGCACGGGTAGCTCAGTTGGTCATTGAAAGGGAAGTTGAGATCAAGGCCTCAGGTTCGAGTCCCAGCAGCGGCAGTGTGGAAGTTCATCCAATGTGGTGACTCATTGTGCGCACCAGCGTTAGGCCACCCTTTTGAGAAGCTGGCTGAGATCAGACCGTGATTTACCCCCCTCACAACTCTATCGGGCTGGGGCATGGGGGCGCCTAGGGTGGGCAATTCCACCTTTGAGATCAAGGAGAGGTCTGAGTGGAGATGAACCCTATCACTTTCAATGTCCCAAGAAGTGATATACACAGAAATCAAAAGAAATAGAAGCACCCACTTTCTTTTGTGGTGTCTAGAAGAAGAGATCTTATTAGTCCATCATGTTTGTGTGTATGCATGTGAAATTAACTTTTGTTTAATTAATAAAGTATTGTATACAAAGTTTCGATTTTTAGTTATCATATAATGTGCCTTTTTTCTATTCATAAAACCATAAGCTTATTTAATAATAGATGTTTTAAGTTAAGACGACAATAAGAACAATAACATTTCGATAGAAATTTTGCTGAGATAGAAAGTCTAGGGAGGTCTAGTAGTACGTAACTTTATTTTCAATTATTAGAGAGACTCTTTCCATTAAACCCAAAAAAATAAAAATAAAATTTAAAGAAAAAATAACCAAATACATAAACAAATAATTACATAAATAAATAAAAGGAAAAATTAGAGTTAGAATTAGAATTCAAATTTTTTTAAAAAATATTAAAGTATTAATATTAAATTAAAATTTAGTCTAATTATTTAAATAGTTTTCCTTACATAAAGTGGATAAATACTATAAACTACAACTAACAAAACGTCTATTGTCAAAGTTTCTACATTTATAGAAATATTTGTTAGTGAATATATAAAATCAATTAAGTTGGCCTCACAAAAGCTTAAGCTATTGTGGTGAAACGGTCACTTAACATGGTATCAGAGCCTTTATGACCAAGAGGTCGTGAGTTCAAATCCTACCACCCACCTATTATTCAGCACAAAGTAGAGTGGGCCTGTGCAAGTTTCAAGCCCAAAGGGCTTTCACTTGAGGGGATGTGTTGGAGAATATATAAAACCAATTAAGTTGACCTCACACAACAGCTTAAGCTATTGTGGTGAAACGACCACTTAACATTATCTTTGAACAAGTTTTGGAATATTTTTACTCCTCCTATATAGAAATCAGATTGTAAATGATATGATGCTAAATCAATAAATAAGTTAATGTTAGATAGCATTTTGTGTATTATAAATAGCTAAATCAATAAAACAGCTACACATTGATTACGTTAATGTTTATATAAATCCTTTCAAACGTTTGTTTCAGAAGGAATGAATTATGGGGCACTTCTAAAACAAGTTCAGACCCAAACTCGCAGTACTAGTCATCCGATTCCTCTTAGTTTGTCATTAATATGTATCTCTTGATTTTGAAATATTATTAATAACCTTTTTATAATTTTGGCGTTATAACAGTAATCTTGGTTTCACCAATTTTCCTTAAAAATTTAAATCATATTATTTTTTACACACGTTATGTTACATTGTTTTGAAATTTGCAATTAAAATTTATAACAAAAATTTAACATGTAATAAAATTTAAATTATACAAATATTAATAATATTTTTAAAAAATATATAATATATTAATAATATGTCAAATCTTATTATACAAGAAATTTTACCCCAAAAAAAAACATTGAACAGATAAAAACTTATGTAAGAGACACCTAAGCTTTCTATGTGAACTTTTATTAAAAGATGTGCCTACTTAACCTTTTTTATGTATGGATTATGATAAGGCTCCGAGGTCCTTCAAAAAATGCAAATAAACTATAATAATATCTCATGTGAAAGCAGCATCACTTTCTTCTCCAAAACTATATGAAATCATCTCCCACATGTGCTGTCTCTTTCAAATTTAGGTTAATTTAAGAGGTAATAATTTATTACATTAGTCCTTTATTTTTAAAAATATTTAACATCACTTTTATATTTTAATTAATATATCGTTTGCCCCTTACAGTCAAGTTATCGTTAAAAATTCTATTTTCACATATAAAAATGATTTAATTTTAAAGTTTGGGAATCCGAAAAATTTTACCAGATTGAAGATTAAATTTACTAAACTTATGATTTGACATATTAGTAACGTATCTTTGAACTTTCAATAACTTCTTATAATTTTTTAAAAATAATATTGTTTTTATGTGTATAAATAATATTCTTGACGACAACGTAACAGTAAGAGGAATAAAAGATATATTAATTAAAACACATAAGTGATATTTAATAGTTTTTAAAAATAAAGAACTAATGTAATAATTTGTCGAACTTCATTTAAATTTTACAAAAATTTCATTGTCATTATCACTACTAATAACTATCATACTTTTATATATACGAAAATTGGGTTATCATTATTCATTATTGTTACAAATACTATAATAATTTTTGTGCCTCACCTAATTTGGAACTTCAGGACGAGGAATCAAGTAAAAGGTTATTTTTTAATTTTCTTCTTATAATTAAAAATATAAATCACATGTTTTGTACGATAGAATTTTATCATAATTTTGTGGACTAGCATAATAAAAATAATTTTGTACAAATCTCGATTAATTAGATGTCAATGGTACTTTTCTCATACGTGTCATTGGACCTATGTTCATGGGCTTGCTATGATGGGTAGACTTGACCCATGTATTGTAATGCACAGGAGACCCTACTGCTAGCCAACCTTAAATACAGTTGCCCCATTGAGAAATGTACGAGTTTCTAATCAGGATTTGGAATAGCAGTAGTCAATCCTCTGCGTCTCTTTCACTTCGCTTCAGAGAAAACAATAATGGACTCAATGTTTCCTCAATTTCCAAGTATTTGTCCATTTAATTATTGAATCTAGTATGTTGCAATCCTAGGGTTAATTAATTATGTTGATTAATTATGAAATTAATCAGTAATTTCGAATTGATTATTCTTCAATTGGTATAAGAGCATATTAACCCTAATTGTGACTGTTAATGTTGGGTAATTTTTGATATTAGATTTTTCATTTTTTGTTAATTTGTTAATTTTGAAATTTGCTTTGTTAATTTTTGTGAAATCGATTTTGTTGTTGTTGATTTGTTTCAGTTTGGAGTTGAATTTTCTGTTTGCCCAGAACCCGAAAACAAACCATGAAAACCATTCTTTTTCTTCAATAAAAACCGTATATTTCAAATTTTTCCAAACCTATGCAGTAGCCTTTTTCATGAAATTTATTGAGGGGTTTGATAGATCGTTAAATTATGAATCTAATGACACCAATTTTGTTGAAAACGGATTAAAATTGAAGGAGTTATGGACGGTTTTCTAAACCGGGTCGCAAACCGGGTCAAACGACCCAGATTGCTAGTTTTCGAGTGGAGAAGATGAAGCCCGACCCGCAAGCATCTTCCCCACGTGCAATGGTTGTGCATGCAGGAGCGTGCGACTGTCTCCGTTGGTCGTTTTTTCCCCAAATTTTGTGTGTTTACTCCATTTGCCCAGTTCTAATTTATGGTATTTTTTTGAAATTTTTTGAATAATAGAAATTTATTTTTATTTTCCCGAATTTTAGAATTCATAAATATATAACGTACTCTCCGAATTTTCTCTTGAAATTTTTTTACCTGTTTATAGAATTATTTGGTTTTGTGGGGTCTTATATACTCTCAATATCATGTAGTTATATACCAAAATTAATTTTGGATGTAATTTATGCATATAATGTTATATTATATGATTAATATGGTTAAATTTGGTAATTGTGGTGCTAACTAGAACCTATGGGAATAATCTTGGGGAATATTATTAGACTATTATCATTCACTTTGTGTAATTGTGAACTCGCCTATCGTGAGACCAATTATTACAAAATGCTATTGTTATGTTGTTATTGGGCATACATTAGATACTATATTAATGATGCACTTACTCTATCAGTTTGTCTTTATCAATGTGGTTTCTAATGTTTTGTTTAATTCATTGAATTATTTCTTTAAAGTTTTCAGTATCCTATGGATATTAGCTTCAGGGCATAATATAATGTCCTGGGTTATTTGTGTTGTAATTCGGGACCCTTAGTTGCAATTGCATCAGAACCCAGCTGTGTTGTTTACCCAATTTTGCTAGTTGGTGATACATTTTCTAAATCTCCCTGCTTTGAGTCAATTTCCAGCTTTGAATTCTTTGATTAAGCTGAATGGGACCAATTATGAGGACTGGCTTGAATCCTTGAATCTTTTTTTGGCAGTTTCTAATGTTGATGTTGCTCCTGCACAACCCACTGCTGAGACTTCATCTACAGATAGAACTAAATATGATAAGTGGGTTCGTGCTAACAAGGTATGTTTGATGACCATCAAGTACTTAATGGAGAAGACTATTAAAAAGAGCATCACTGAAACTGATGATGCCAAAAATTATCCAGTACAATATTTAGTGGTTGATTGACTATCTTCTTTTGAACTTGCCCAATATAAATCAGTATATATTTGAATTGTTCTTTGATATCCTTTCCTAAATAGCAATCCTTTTCTTAGAGTATCTTTTAGATGCCGTAGGATCTTATAGACTGCCTCCAACACTCTCAGCAACACTCACGACAAGTATTCAGTATCATTGTCAGTATGAAAGATTTGAATACTAGTTTGGAATTGATTTTTTTTTGTAATCCTTGCTATGCACCCATTCAAAAGGGTGACAAACTCTCGAATAGCCAGTATCCTCAAAATGATAAAGATAAGTTAGAGATGGAAAAGGTCTCATATGCTTCTATTGTTGGCAGTCTTATGTATGCTCAAGTTTGTACACATTCGGATATTGCTTTTGTTGTTGGTGTACTTAGGATATACTTGAGCAATCCTGGTATGGGTCATTGGTAAGTTATGAAATAAGTTCTGAGGTATCTATAAGGTACTACAGATTACATGCTCACTTACAGGATGTCTGATCACCTTGAGGTGATAGATTATTCTGATTCCGATTATGGTGGTTGCATTGATGATCACAAATCCACATAAGGATATATCTTTATGCTTGCTGGAGGAGTTGTATCTTGAAAAAATGTTAAACAAACACTTATAGCAACTTCAAATATAGAGGCAGAGTATGTGGCCTGTTACGAAACTACTCGACAGGCAATATGGTTGAGGAATTTCATTTTTGAGCTTCATCTTGTAGAGAGTGTTTCCAGACCTCTAACCATATATTGTGATAACTCTACTGTGGTAGGCTTTTCTTAAATATGCAAGAACTCCAAGCATTCGAAGCATTTTGATACAAAGTATATGTTTGTTAGAAAAAAGGTTAAGAAGCTTCAGACCTGTATAGATCATATACCCACCGATCTTATAGTGGCAGATCCTTTAACCAAAGGCTTGACTATTAAGGCTTTTGTGAATCATGTAACCCATATGGGTCTATTTAGATCTTTTGATGTCTTGGATTAGTGGGAGTCTGTCTTTTATGTTAATTTTGATAGAAACACTATATTTGAATAATTTGTTATTCGGTCTAGAGACTTTTTCTTATAATTGTTGCTATTATTGTTATTGCCATATACTTTATTGATACACTATGCAAATACATTTAAATGTTTGTATATATATGGCATTTTGTTGGAGACATTTTGTACCAAGTCTCATTTTGTTGTTCTAAGATATTTTGTTAAATCCCAATTGGCATCTTGGGTGGATGCTTGGGCCATTGTGTTTGGAATTGCACAACCGGATCACCATTTTGTGTACATTTCCTTATGACACATTTTATTTAGGTCACCGAGGTATAGGTATCTTGCATATATGTTATCAGTACTCCTACCGGGTCTGATTTCTATAATGTTAAGGTACTTATAACTTCAATTTGGACTTATAATTGAGAGATTATTAGTTCTACTTTGACATCTTATTATGGCTACATATTGTTATATTAATCTAGGGATTTGTTTCTGTTGTTCATTGATGTTGGTTATGCTATCCAAGTGGGAGAATGATAGAATTTTATCATAATTTTGTGCACTAGCATAATAAACACAATTTTGTACAAATCTCGATTAATTAGATGTCAATGGTACTTCTCTCATACGTGTCATTGGGCCTGTGTTCATGGGCTTGCTATGATGGGTAGGCTTGGCCCATGTATTGTAATGCACAGGAGGCCCTACTACTAGCTAACCTTAAATACAGTCACCCCATTGAGAACTATACAGGTTTCTAATCCGAGTTTGGAATAGCAGTAGTCAATCATCTGCATCTCTGCGGCTTCGCTTCATAGAAAACAATAATGGGCTCAATGTTTCCTCGATTTCCAAGTATTTGTCTATTCAATTATTGAATCTAGTATGTTGCAATCCTAGGGTTAATTAATTATGTTGATTAATTATAAAGTTAATCTGTAACATCGAATTGATTATTCTTCATTGTATATCCCCCAACTGTACAAAAATTTCATTGTCATTATTGGTACTCACACCATAACATACTTTATGTACCACTTAATATAAGCAACCAAGTGGAAAGGCAGATTATATATTTTTAATTCAAATCTAAAATCTAAAGCCATAATTTAGTCAAACCCATGTCAGGAAAAATTCAAATTAAGGAGCTAAAATTTGAGGGATGGTTATATGAAGAATCATCTGTCAAATTAGTATACACATAAAGATGAATTGTCACCAACCTAATCATTGTATCATTGTATGCTTGTAGCCCCTCATATGAAATTTGGTACCTTTTACTCAACAAAATGTGATACAAAACAATAACAGTATTTGGACATAATAGTAAAAAGAAGAATATATCATTTGTTATATGTAGGGTGACAAATTAGTTATACTCAGTTCTTTTGAAATTAAAAGATTAAGTTCCTTTAATTAAATTTAAATTTAATATTTTTCATTTTTAAAAATTATGCAAATTACCTATGTTAGACTAAAGTTAACATATTAAATAAAGTTTATTTGGATTCAAACTTGAACATTTAAAGTAGGTTAAATTTGGACTCAAAAAATTGTAAGTTTAATTTGATTTAGTGCCAACACTATCTATGTGTATAAGGAATTTATTTTTGTCATCAATTAGCTTGATTAGTCAAAACATTTGATTTAATGATAATTATATCAGTTAACAAATTACATATTCTTCTTTTATAAAAATTACATAAATTAAATATCACATCGATTTTTTATTTTCTTTCTTTTACATGGGATTTACTAGTAGAGCTCATGTAATACTAAACATTAAAAGATATAATGATTATTTTTATACATTTTAAAACGTCAAAATTTAACATGTATTTTAATGTAAATAATAAAGTTTAAAAACCAACCATCTTTGTAATACTAATGTAGAACAATGTGAGTTTTAATTTTACATAAACTATTTTATATCTTAAAAAAGGATAGTTCTTTTTCACACATCAAATTTGTATACATCGAAAATGAGTTCTATATATGTATACCAGATCAAAACCTGAAATATCTGGGACAACATACTATATATGTGTAGATTATATATGTATTTACTTTAACTGACATGATTATGATAAAAGAAGAATATATAACCTGTTAATGTAAGCCAATTAGACATTAATATAAACTATAATTATAAATAAACTAGATGCAGAAGGCGTACATCCTACCATTGATGCTCTTATTTGGGAAGTTCTGAAAGTTCTTTGTTTTGGAGTTCTTTTAAGCTTTTAGTCCTTCAATTGATGTTGTATTTCATAAAGGTTAAAAGGAGCTTAGGGACCCAAAACCTTATTCGAAATAAATATATCAATATGCTCTCATTAAGCACGTCGTTAACTAAGGAGTTGTTACGACAAAATTAGGAATTTATTTACCTACTAAAATAGTGAATGCTGGGCCATTTTATGGATTGTTAAAACTAGCCAAACATAGGAAATATCAATTCTCACTTGGTTTATACGTTTAACTTAGTATCAAATCCTAATTTGATCTAAAATATAGTATATAATTCATGACGATAGGTCCTCTAATAGTCGAGTATTATCTTCCATATATTATAATATACCACATTTTAAATCAACCCAAATATGGTAACATTACTCAATAAATATACCTTATGTTCATTCTAGGTCTAAAATAATCAATTTGCTAAAAATTCATAATGTGCACCAAAATATGAGAAAAGATCATAAGTAAGAGTTTAAAAAAAGGCATTCTCCATACAATGAAAATTACATAATGGAACTCAATCCCATTATAATAATATGATCCTTGAACTGTAGGAAAATCCCGGGACGGACATCACATGTCCAGGCAGCGGAAAACAAAAATTTTGGTTCCCGGGACTTTCCC
>JANKOD010000003.1:5281224-5292621 GCA_026284645.1 Erythroxylum acuminatum
TCATTGTTCTATAACAAAGAGCAACGACCATGATGGTATCTGATGGCAGTTTTTACATTGAATACATCACTTTGCAGTGCCCTCATCATGCTTGAGACTTTGAGAAAATGTGTATATCCTGATATGCATATCCAGTTATGTACAATTGCAACACCTTCTATTTATATGAATAGAACATTCCTTGTCGATTTTGGCAAATGGAGAAATTCACCCTTATCCACAAACCATCCATGACTCCTGACTTTACAAAAACCAACCTCCGATTTTGGTACACTGGAAAGGCTTGTCGCCAGCGGAAGCTTCTTGGGAGGATCTTCCTTCTTTTCGCCACATATTTCCATCGTTTATGCTTGACAAGCACCGTGTTTACGGGGAGGGTGGTGTTACGAACAAAAAAGTGGATAAATTCTCCAAGGGACTAGTTTATCAAAGAAGTGGTATGATTTCACAGAGTTGACAGATGAAAGAAGTTAAAATTAGCAACTATCTGTTAACTCCTGCAGATTTTACTCCTTCAATTACTCCAGGGATTTCAGATTTAGTAGGTTCGTCAGTTCCTGTTATTTTGTAATAGTGATTGTGTGACTCCTCATTAGAAGGGGATAGTTATTTTGACGTCTTTAAATTGTAACGAGAGAAAGGAATAAAACAGTAGAAAATATATCTTCATAAACTAGTTTCATGAGATCAAAACCAAAGAGTGATTAAATAGCAAAAACCAGCACCAATCTATCAGCATAATACTGCATATTCAAATTAGTCAAAAACATAAAAAAGGTTCTTTACAGCTTTGGTCAATAAAATAAATACCAGAACTGAGTTACTTCTAAAACTAAAAATTTGGCCTACTCCGACATTTTCAATAGCTACTGGCTATACAGATGCATGTAGACGTAGTTCCCCTCCCTATTGCTTATTTGAGAAATTGGTATCAGACAACTTTTTCTTGCAGATGAGCAGAATCTTATTCAGGCTTTAGAGAACTTCTGCCTTCTATACATTTTGCAGCTAAATTGACCAACCATTACCTCTGAGCTGTTGTTGGAGGCATTGGATATGCCATAGGACCCATGTTCATTGGTGCACCAGGAACCACTGCTCCGGGTACCGCCCCCGGCATTGCTCCAGGTATTGGAGCTCGGACTCCATAAGCCATGTGAGCTGGTGCAGGAAGATTCACAGGTGTGCCAACAGCTGATACAAGGGGACCTCCAATTGGCTGGCCTATTGACGGGGGACCATACATGCCAACTCCCGGGGCTGCGGCTGGGTGTTGAGGTTTTGATGCTTTGCCCGAAGAAGCCCCAGCAGCAGAACCATTTGTTTGGCCAGTTATCGGTCCCTGTGGAGTTGAAATATCTCCATTGTTAACATTGGTTATATCATGAATGCTGGAACGCCTCCTATCTTTGTTCATAGAGTTCAGACGAATGAAATACTTTTGGGCATGGCTTGCCACTTGGGTAGGTGTTCTTGACACGACAAAGTTTCTGGATATACTTCGCCAATCTCCTTTCCCATACTTTTCCAACCCAAGAAGAAATAATCTGTTCACCATAGAACATAAAGGTCAATGCCACCAATAGAAATAGAGCTTATCAACATGAATAAGAAAAGGGCGTGAAAGAAAACATGGATATGAAACAAGAGGGTGCAGGGAAAGAGATGCTTCAAAGACCAGGGTGCAGCAACACCCCCAACAATCTTACAAACTTTGTTAGGGCCCCAAAAGGATCAATTTACTCTATTGTTAACTTTAATGGAACTTCCCAGAAGTGAACTGCCAAAATGGAAACTTGATGATCAATTTTTAATGGTGGTATCAATGAAGATCGACACATTCTCACAAAATGTTAGGAAGACAGTTTAATGAATCCATGACCATTACTACAGTGCCTGACAGATGCAGAACATCGTTCTAGGGAATTAGTATTCAGGAACAGATGGAACGTTGGCACTGTAGTAATGGTCATGGATTCATTCAATGACAGATGCAGAACTTCGTTCTAGGGAATTAGTATTCAGGAACAGATGGAACGTTCTCTACTATGAAGACAACAAAACTCAAATTTTTTTATTTGTCTTCTGGTCTGGCACTGTAGTAATAATGGTCATGGATTCATTAAATGACAGATGCAGAACATCGTTCTAGAATCTAGGGAATTAGTATTCAGGAACAGATGGAACGTTCTCTACTATGAAGACAACAGAACTCAAATCATTTTATCTGTCTTCTGGTCATCACAAAAGGGAAAAGTAGGAAACATAAACTAAAACTAAAAGGGAAGGATAACAATAAAGGGGTCTATAGGACCTCACTTCGAACCCCAGGCTCCGGAATTGGATATGTACAAAAGCAATTCTACCAAGCAAAAAAGTATAGGAAAATAAGAGTCATGCAATTTTATGATTTCTCAACTAGTCATTCTAATAACGCAAGGATTCAGAATTTATTTCACCTTAAAAGAGATTGAATCCTACCTAACAGAGAAACCTGAAACTGAATTTATCTTAATTCATCCATTAATAAGGAAATTTGACAAAAAAGGAAAACAGTCTATCAGAGAAATAACACCAAACTAATTCCAGTTGTGCATCAGAACATGACAAAACTCTACAGACATTATTTGGCTAGTTATCATGCACATTACTCTTGTTGTAGCCCAATGGCATCATCACTAAGAAGTCTTTAACAAAACCAAATTGCAGGATTATAACTACATGCAGCAATCTTACTTTGTGGATTCCTTTCATTTTTCTTTCGCAAAACATAACCACAATGAATTAAAAGCACACGCATTTCAGAACTCAGATGGTTCCAAACATGAACTGTCCCCATCTAAAAGTGTTGTCTGATATAATAATAGCTAAAGTTGTTGAGAAGATCCATTCAACCTTCTTGCACAAAAATTAAGGAAAGCAACTGTCTCAAATACAGATAAAATATCTCCCTATGGAATTTCTCAAGTTGTAATCCTGAAATGCCATGAGAAAACCCAACCTGGATGGCTAACTAGGCACAGAAGATGAAATTCATGAAATTTGAACGAGTACCTAGAATGATAAAATTGTATCAACAGTACCACTGAATATACTTCACGAAGAAATAGAATAAATAGATGGCTCAAAACAAAAAGGGCATAACAGGAGTTTAGACAATGCCACGCACCCACAAAATCATGCCGCACCTGAAATTAACCAACTATATAAAACAGTAACATATAAGCACTGAAACAAAAGAGTGATATCAGGATAATTTAAATGACCAACTTTCAAGAGGCACTAAGCATTTTAGTGCTCAATACCAGAAAAAAGGATATATTTGGAATCTCTTGAACTACTGAGTTTGATGAGTCAGCTTATAAACTTATGAATCAAATTACTTAGCACTGATGAGATAGTTCCATTCCAAAAATAATATGGGCTCACACCTTTGAATTTTAACATTGATGGTTTGAAATTAAGAAAGAAAAAAAAAGTTTCAGCAACATATTGCTCTCAATGAACTTGAAATTTGTAAAAATGGCTAATTTCAGATTGTCGCTCGTGCATTCTAATAGCAGATAACTTCTAATTAACAAAATCAAGCCCAGGGTGAATCACAAGAAGGAGATGGAGGGCTACCCTAAATCCAAGTTTACTATGCAAAGCCAAAGGAAGAAAAGTGCATGCTCCATAACTAAAACAATATCGCTAAAAGTAGAGGCATGCATGTTGGTATAATTAGACTGGATAGTCTTAGTCGAGGTTTCCCTGTCTGTCTTCATTCTTCAGTCTTCAGTGTTCAGTGCCATTAAGAATGAGAGGAGTTAGACACTGGTAGTAAAAGCCAGGCAATTAAAATGAAGAAGCACAACTTGGAATGGAATGGAAACAAAAGCCTAAAAAGATGAATCAAAGGAAATCAAGTCTTAACTAGTATTACTAGATCTTTTTGATGATTTTCCTAGAAATGGTGCATAATGGAGAAGTGGATCTTTGTTACTTGTACAAATGAATATCAGATAAAGTAGGTGAAGCCGAGTTCAAGTAAACAAAAAATTAACAAATTACACCAGATTGGATTTTAAGGAACACCAGTGGCAAAGTTGAGGTTGTTGGACCAAAGGCATGAACCAGTTAGAAAGTCCTAATCACATCGAATCTATAATCAGTAAAAAGTTTGGAACTTAAGGGGGAGCCATAGACAGTCAGCATTATATCTTGTTGAACCATAGATTTTCCAGGTTCTTGAATAGCTTACAAGCATACAAGTTTCCAAGGAAAACAATGCAACAAAGCATATGTTTTAACTAAGCTGAATAGCATAAATACCAATTCACAAGTTCAAGATATGTACATGAGTATTCAAGACATATCCCCACATAGAGCCACCAAATATTACCATGGACCAATAATCTATCCATTTGATGGTTGGGTTACCATTAATTAGTAGCTCGTAAAACCATTTATTCTAACAATTATGATAGATAAAATGGGAGAATAGGAAATAACCATTAAAAACAAAAACACACCACCGAGTCTGGTCCCATCAATAGACTAGTGAAAGCAAAACCATACTTAGCATATTGGTCTTAGATGTCCCATTCATATTGCAGAACACCCATATCCTAATTCAACTACTATTTTGTGATTATTCTCTTGAAGCTAATTCTTCAAACCTCTGTGTTTCTGAGAAAACAATCTAGTATCTCATGATACAGTTACCAAGCTTGCATAACCTCACACTGTCAGGACATCTTGTACAGATCAGATGAGCATGTATTTGAGATTAAAAACGAAGAGAAAAAGGAAAATGTCAAGTGTCAGCATCGGGAAAAGGTATTCTTGAAACAGAGCCAAGGGAAAAAATTATTCTCAAAGATATTCCCAACTAACAAATCAATAAAAGAATCAAGATCATCTGTAGAATAAAACAGAGCTAAGTGATCAGCAGAATGATGGGGCCAACTGGCATTTCTACGCTTCTTTCAACATTAATGAGCCAACAAATTTTTGTTACAAAAAGCTATAAGAGAATGTATGATGTATTAAATGAAGAAAAATATAATACTTTTTTCTTTTCCGTCGAAAAACAGATACGTGTAGTGACTAAACTCAGGACATTGATCTTATGGGGCAGTTTCATCACAGATTACTTTGATTGTAAGTAGATTTCACTGGAAGATCTGGCAGAAGGTAACAAAAAGTTTTAGCATGCTAGAAAAAAGATCTATCACATCACAGGCTTGGCTAAACTCGGGACTCACAAAATTAGAACTTCCAGAAGTAAACTTCAAGATAGAGGAAAGATCTGGCGACAACTTCAAATAATGGATGTGACTGAATGCAAAAGCAAGAAATCAGAAACAACAGAAAAGAAGATAGCTTACTCTTTAAAGTAAGTAGTCATCAAAACCATTTGAGAATTTCAGATTTTATTGCAGGTATCACCAATTAACACAATAAACAGCAACCAAACAATAAAACAGTAACGGCAATTAATAAATTACCTGTGCTCTTCCTCTGTCCAAGCAATACCTTTTCTGCGTTCCTGATCTGACCTTGAAGTCTTATTTCCATGATTGGAGTCACCATTATGATGCCCCGAGTGGCCCCCTTTCTTGCCAGTTCCTTCATCACTGGCATGGCTAGTTGAACCTTCTTCATTATAGGCAGGCAGAGGCACACAACCAGATTCAATCTGGCTAATGTCTTCGACCAGAAGGTCATAGTGATGTTTTATCTCTTCAACAGTTTTGCCTGGTACATCAGATGCAATTTTCTCCCAACGATCAGAATCATCTTCAGGATACGTTGCAAGGGCATTCTCAAATGCCTTATCTTGCTCTCTAGTCCACATAGAACTACAACCCACTTCGTCCACAGTCATCTAACCTTGTCTGAATCTACTACCAAGAAATTTCACTCACCAGAGAAGTATGAACAAGAGCTACCAAAAGTGTTCTGGGGTTTATATGTAAATCCCCAAAACTGAAGATTTTCTGAAATAATTATCGGAAAATGGATCTGAAATACTTTTATATTTGCTACCACCAGAAACTGGACTGAGTGAAGACTCCGATTATGGAAAAGCAGGATATGTCAGGGCTCTAGGTAAGCAAGGGGGAGAAACCAAACAGACGCCAGAAAATGCTAAGAAAGTTGAACCAGAGATCACTTCCAATAAAATCCACCAAAACCCAAGTGGAGTACGTAAATTAAATGGTGATTTACTCCCCTATTCAAAAGATGGATTCTTGTGAATTGCTGACCTATTATTTGAACGAAAAAGCAACAAACTTTCAGTCAGACCATGAGAAATATCTGAAAATCTAGAGAAACAATAAATGGCCAATTAAAGCCCACATAAAATTACAAAGCAGAAATTAATGCTATGGCGGTGAATTTAATGGTTGAGAAATGGTAATTAGGGTGGATAGTGAGATATGAAAGAGACAATGGAGAAAACCAGCAAAGAAGCCTACACGAATTGAAAGCAGTATTTCACAGCTCCATTTCCAAATTCCAACAAGTACTACTCCGTGAAACCATTTCCCTATTTGATAGCAACAGTTTTAACAGCCGAGGCCCACCATGGTTCACCAAGCTACAATCTTTCGCTGTTATTAAAAATCTCAACTTTACAGCCTTTATTCCTTGTTTTGTTCTGACAACAAACCAAACACAAGAGATTACCATACATGTACATGTAGCACACAAACTCTTGAAACAACAACAAGAAGAAACCCAGATTAAAAAAAATTCATAAAATCAACTAGACCACCTTAAAAGCTAATTTGCCAATTTTAGAGTAAGAGGCCGTACAAAAGATAAGAGTTTTGGTTTTTGGATGCCAACAGTAGAGGTTAGAAACCCCACTTGGCAATTCCTGGGAATAGACAACCACTTGGCAAGAACTTTCAGTTTTTGTTTAACGTTTAAGACAATTCTAATCTCAGATTCCTTTCTATTTTCACTGTCAGAATCCAGTAACTGTTAAGAAATAAAGCAACTGATTACCAACTACTCGTAGTACTAGGCATTATAAGGACATTGACAGTTTAGCCAACACATAAAAAGTTTTCTTTGAAGACTTGCACTACATTTTGACAAACTACAAAAGCAAGAAAGTGAAAACAACCTAACCTTCCAGTGCAATACCGCTTCTAATATTCTTCTCAATGCCACTGTAACTCTTTCCTTTTTAAAATCAAAACTGGAGCTTTAAGATATCCAAAGGCTAACAAACCCAAAAAACTAAGCAAAGAGAACACAAATCAAAAAATATGACCCTAATAAAAACAAAAATTGGGAGTAACCAAGAAACCAAATAAGCCCAAAACAAAAGGTTTCTCAGTTTATAAAAGCCAAAAAGTGAGCGAAATTTACAAGGGGAGCCATAAAAATTATGGATGATGTTGATGGATTATCCTGCCAAATATCAACAAAAGAGGTGGTCTCCTAAGCAGGATGGGTCAATTGGTCCCATCACAACAACAACAACGAGCAATAGCAACAGCAAAGATAACAACTACTTTCTCACACAAATAACGACAGCTAGGATTGAAAAAGGCTCACCCCAAGTTGCCATACACTGGAATCTGCAATACCCATTAATATCTGACAAGATAATAAACTCCCAGAGAGAGAAAGAAGAAAAGGGCAAAAAAAAAAAAAAAACATGTCCCTTTTTAAGAGAGAGAAAACGAATGCCTTTTCCTTCCTCTCTCCTCTTTTTCTCGCTATCCAAATAGACAAAAAGAGAAGTTATTTGTCAGTGTAAAAATCAGTTTTTTTTAATGTGCACATGGGAATGATCAACCTTTCCCCTTTCTGCTAATCCACAGAGTAATGAAACTATCGAGGAAAGATTGAATCTTTGATTGGTGGGTGTTTTACTTCTCTTTTCAGTTTCTGATACTGTTAGACCAAAACAGAGTCAAATGGCAGTGTTCATACATATATATTTGATCATTTGGGGCAGGCAGACGGACTTGCCACTGATTTTGGGGCCGATCTAACATTTTTAACAATTTCTTTCAATTCCTAAAGTTGGGATTTTGATTCTGCTTTTGCCAAGTTCACTTTTTTCTTAATCCAAGTTATTTCATGCCCTAACTCCAGCCATGGATATATAACTTTGCCTTTTAATTTCCTTGAATAAAATATTAATTGACAATATTAGTTAAACTCCAAAAATTATAATTTTCTTTTACAATAAACATGGAAAGTAAGAGTCATTATTGCATATTTGATAGATTATTATGTATATAATAATAATATGTAAATTATCTCATTTTTAAATACAATAAATTATTTTACATATCTAAATTTTAAAAATTAAAAAATTGTATATTAAAATTTATGAGGCTTAACTCAATATCTTAATATTTAAATATTCTTAAAATGTTTGTTTACTTTAATTAGAATAGCAAAAATGTCAAAAAATTATTGTTTTAAAAATTAGACCGAAAGTTAAACTAGTAAGACAAGAAGTTTAAGATTTAAAATTTTCAACTGTCATAAAAACAACTAGGAAAATATTGAAAGAGATTCTAGGAATTTAAAATTTAGTTGAAAATATATATTATGAAATAAAAATTAATTTATTTATTTTAGTTTATAAGAATTTATTAATTTATTAAAATTGACTAATTAATTAATCAATTTTTAACAATAAAATTTATTAAAATAATTTAAATTTTTATGATTAAATTTAACAAACAAATTGAGTTTTTTTTAATTTCCTTTTCAAAAATGACGAGTCATAGTTGTCATCCAAAGTTGGAAGCTTATGTTTTGCAAAAGATTTCCCACTTCTTTCACTATCACAAGAACAAACAGACTCAAGTTGTGCAATTATTGAATAGGAAGATTCATCAACCAGACCCGGAAAAATATGTTTTTGCTCCCTCCATAATCCCCAAAGAGCCAAAAGTAGTAGTTCAAAAAGAACAGGACTTGTCCGAATTCAAGGTCTTGCGGCACTTGGGTTTCTGAATCTGTTGGATCATTTTAACCAAAGAATGCAATGCACGGAATGACACCGAGGTTTCTGCTTCTTATCTTTGACGATGAGCTAAGCAAACTGGATTCAACAAAATTTCCAGATATAGTAAATTGTCACCCATATGATAAAGTCCAGGTGCATTGTCCAAGTTGCAATAGCTTTTGTACATGGCAAGTTGCCAAAATTCACAAGTATCTTATTGACGACGGATGAGATCTGTTGACACAAAATAAAAACTGGGTAAGTGACACAGTAGAACTCATCCGCACAGTTTGCTGTCTCTGTTTTAACAGATGAAGGGGAATCGTCACAATCATCTACCTCTACTAGTGATGATCTATTATACATGTTACAGCAGACATGTATGAAGATAGATCGTGCTTCAGTAGGGATAAAATCACGGTTTGATCTTGGTCGACCACCTAACAGAGCGGCTCATACGCTTTCGTTACCGAAAATCAAACCTTGGTCTTTGTTCCAAATTACCCTGCTAGATTATCAACCGAACTACCCGGGCCATTTAATGTCTTTCTGTTTTGAGATAAGGGTGAGGAAAGGACATGTTCAAACCTATCTCAGTTGATTTCATTTGCTTCAAGTTTAGGTAAAATAAGTACAGGCCTATCTGGGCCATGCTTAGATAAGATAACATACACCCCAACCCAAAACAGCACCAACTTTCAGAGTTGGAAAGTGCTGCAAATCCAAAGGGACATGCATATCTTTTAGTAAATTTGAGACATTCTTCGTCAAAACAAGATTAAGTTTTCTAGAACCGAATCTCAATATCAATTGTAGGTTTTATTGTCAGTTCAGTAAACATAAAAAAAGGTTACTAAAAAGGTAAATATAAGTCTGCAACTCAAATCACCATTACATACAGTTTGTTCCAATTCTGAAATATCATGCTCTCCTTCACTAAACCAGGACTGAAATCAAGCTAAAGTTTAGGACAGGTTCAATACTGAGGCAGGCACTGATTGCTTGCATTTAAATCAAAAACTCGAATTATACAACTCGTCCAAAATCTCTTGAGCAGTACTTGTATCCCATTTTCATGCTCCAGAAATGGGATAAAGTTAGCTGATTTTTATTCAGAATCATTGTAAATTTCTTCATTTATCCCAAAGCTCATCGGCTGATCTCAACTTAAGTCGGTGATGAAGGATTCCTGTGACTCCGACGAATCCTGGGAAGCCTTCTTGTGATTTGTTGGCAACAAACTCGAGTCGAGACTACAATTTTCCAATATCTCCTCAAAATCTCAGCTTAAAGCTCAATAGCTTGGTTGAGACCATTTTCCCCGCCATGGCCATAGGAAACGTCAACAAGATTCAGTATATCTTGGCTTGCAGGCCTAATCAAACATGTCAGACTGACTCAACTCAGTTTTGAAGTCAGCTGAACCAGAACATTAGTTTGACTGGCCCTTGTACCGTACTAATAAGAAACAGTGACATAACATAATCAACAGTGAATTTTGTTAGATATTTTTCATAAATTCGGACAATAATTAATTATATTTTATTAATTTTTAATAACTTATTATTTAAGTTATATAAATTTGATTCGGATAAAAATAATGAAGTAATTCAATAAATGAGCTAAGTCAATAAGTCAAAGTTTAAGAGAAAAATAGGTTTCGATCAGCGTAGACCGAATCCATATCAGGCCTATGATGGGGAAGTTCGATATAAAAGTTATATAAATAGCTTTAATTCTCCAGATTCCTTTGAGTTTTCAACGAAGTATTGATGATTGGGTTTGGGTCTTTGATAGGAAAGGGATATATTCGGTTAAAAGTGTTTACCGTTTCATTCATGTTGTTCCTCGAGGTTTGAATCAGGTGCTTCCCTCTACTCTTTGGAAGAAGTTTTGGTCTTTGCACATTCCTGCTAAGATGAAAAATTTCTTTTGGCATTCGCTACATGCTTGCTTGCCGGTTCGGGCTCTTCTTGTTCATAAAGGTGTGGATCTTTTGCCTTTGTGTTCTATTTGTGGTCTTGGGCTGGAATCTGTTTCACATATTTTATTTGAGTGCAGTTGTGCTAGAGAGGTGTGGTCACATTCTCACTTGGGTTTATTTCATCCGAACTCTGTTGCGCTGCCTGCTTGGTTTTCTTTTGTCGTACATA
Source organism: Erythroxylum acuminatum (assembly GCA_026284645.1). Classification (NCBI taxonomy): domain Eukaryota; kingdom Viridiplantae; phylum Streptophyta; class Magnoliopsida; order Malpighiales; family Erythroxylaceae; genus Erythroxylum; species Erythroxylum acuminatum. Next base: position 5,292,352 of record JANKOD010000003.1, read on the forward strand.
CTTATACTAGTGATGATTTGTGGTTAGCTATTTCCATTTGTTGGGCTTTGTGGAAGAATATGAATGATTTGGTTTGGCATGGCCTTAAGCATTCAGCTCAAGTTATTCTTTTTCTTGCCCGATCGATGTTGAGAAATTGGACCACTGCCAGGAGACGCCGAACTGCGGTGTTACACAACGCACTTTCCGCCCCTATTTTGTGGCAAAAACCACCGGATGGCTATCTTAAAATCAACACAGATGCTGCTATTTTCAAGGAGTCTAGAAAGA
>JANKOD010000003.1:5301628-5315386 GCA_026284645.1 Erythroxylum acuminatum
CAGACCGACATCAGCACTTCTCAGATCTACGGTGGAGGCAATGGCTGGAGGTATATTGGCTCTTGGTTTAAGCTTCCACTACTTTGTTTACATATATATTACAGTTATATATATGTGTTTAATGCATGTGTTTTATACGTTTATGATCTGTATGAAATGCATGGTTGAGTTTACAATAGCATCTTAAGTGCAAAACGAAAGTAAGACCAAAAAAAGATATGCGCATTTCATGGTGCCTGAGTACATGTAAGATGCCACTGGCAATGGCTGCGTGGCATCATAATATATTCATCTAATAGAGAACTGCTTAACCATTCTGAACAGTTAAAGAGTATGTGGTTACCTGAGGGTCAGGAATAGCAACAGGTGCAGAATCCACAATGCAACCCCCGATCCTTCCGAACAAAGAAGGATCCCGCTTCTGCAGCTTCTCCAGTATAACTCCATATCTGTGATTATCACAATCAAAACAACACAACAAGCTTAAAACAGTTATACAAAGAATTGATAAAAGCAGCCTGGTATTGAGCGTGATAATATTATTTGAGCACCAGGAATAGATATACTAGAGACGTAGATAGGACAAGGAATTTACGTTAACCAGCCGGTGTTGCTGAAAGTGTGGAAAACCAATTTCTTTTGATGGTCTTCTTCCAACCAATTAGCCAGATGTTCCACAAGCAATTCTATGTCCCGTTCGACTTTCCCACCAACTTGGTAACTAAGAATCTCAGCCATTGGAAAAGTGAAGGTAATGGCATGAAACCCTCTTGATGTATACCACTCAGCATATTTCTTTAGATGTTTCTGCTCTGATCCTAGCCATCCTAGTAAAACCACTACAGTCCTAGACTTTTCTGACGAACAATTAGAAGTGCCAGTGATGTCAAAAGCATTTGGTTCAGGCAAATGCCTTATGTACAATACATCTGGTGAAGAGGTCGTGACATTATGCTTAAATCTCATAGGTTTTGGTCCTTTGGCCAATTCTGCAGACTGATACAAATTTATTAGAAGGGGCGAATAAGCAACAGAACAACCTAAAGGAATTGTACCAAAAGAGGGGTTTCTTATATTAAATGGGAAGTTGACATTAGGAACGGGTACACTAACTCTAGTAACGAGGGACAAGTTTGCCAGCATAGAAACGGATATGTAAGAAACCCGTGAAAAGTTTGGTTCGTGAACCGAATTAGACAATGAGGAATGTGAATGTCCGGAGGTGGAACAACCATCCAACAATTGAAGAGACCAGCGTTTATCAGAAAAGTCAGTAGAAAGTGAAGCCACGGTAACAATGGCAGCAGCAACTACAGGTCGTTGTAGGATTCCGGAAAGGGAACCCATGTTGGAGGCGCAAGAAGAGAATCTATCATAAGAGATATAAAATACAAGGGAATTCGGCGACAACCCAGATGGCCAAAAATTGAAAGAAAAAGTCACCTTCAGCGAAGGTAAAAACAAGTTTCAAAATACGACCAATTCATAAGAATGAAGAGCATGAAATTGGGTTGGCTTTTGTTTCTCCCAATATATAAAGGAAAACAACCTGAGACAATACAAAGCCCACGATCACGATGAAAAGACACAAACAGGTTGCATTCGATATCAGTGAGTGTTCAGCATTTAATTTCCTAAGAAAGTCGGGCTGTCAAACTTCCCAAAATTTGACAGCCCGACCAATAACTGACCAGGAGAGTTCTTCCTTCAGGCGTCAACTCAACTGTCCTTTTAAACCAACCGCATAACTGCCAACAACCACAACAACCAACAAATCCATGTCAGGTTGTGAAAAGTTTTGACCATTTTCTTTCACTACGACCATTAAGAAACAGAGGAAAGAAACGAATAAAAAAAGAGGACACGGAGCTGTATACATTTGAGTTTACAAACCAAAACTTAAATAAAGCAGCAATCAAATTTCAAAATTTTTTCTAAAATCTTGCTTTTGTTTCTGGGGTAGCTTTGGTGACGGTGACTGATTGGCACAGTGTGCGTTTTCCGACATTCTCGGAGCCCCACGCTTTTGACTTGGCGTCATGTAAAGTAATGAACAGTGAGACTGATTTGCCCCCGAGGTCTGCGGTTATAATAGCAGAGAAATCGGAGCAGCAAGCTTGAGCCTAGAGAGGGTAGAATCGGGAAACTGCATTAAAAGAAGACAATCACACGATAATTGAAAGCCTTAGCTTACAGGGTTCAATATGAGTCAACCCGGATCAACCGACTCAGTTTTCGTTCAATTTCAAAACTTGTTAGCGTTCAGTAATGAAGTCGAATTTCTTGGAATTGGGAGCAACATTGAATGAGAATGGGAGTCCCGAAATTGAGGATATTGTGAACTGAAGAGGCGTTGATACCAGTAAGAAATCAGGAATTACAACGATGAAATCAAGAGATAACGTAGACGAAAAAGAAGGAGAGAACTGACCAAAAGAGTAGAATCGGAACGGAAAATGCAGATTGTACCGCGAACCGTTTCTTCTTTCTTCTTCTGCTCTTCTTGCTTCGGCTACTTTTCAAATTAGATAGATGAAGAAAAGGTTATGTATATAGGGAAGGGAGGGTAAATAAGTAAATATGTATATGAGTTTTTTTTTTTTATAAAGGGAAGCTAAACCGAAATTACACAACTAGTCGAAGAAAACAGATTCCCGAAGAATCCTCTAATAGGATCATGTGGCACCATATAAGTGTAGTGTCAAAATAAGTGATGCCAACATCAAAATGACTTGCATACTTAGCAAGCCAGTCGACGCATCTGTTGCTCTCTCGATATATGTAACGATGATATATATGAATAAAATTTAATAAAATATGATAAAAACACCGTAACCGAACAAAAGATCTGATTCCTAATTAGGGGCTTAAAGAAACCCCGTAATCGAACAGAAGATGTGATTCCGAATTAGGGGCTTAACTCCACCTTCAAAGCATTTAAGAGAAGAGAGACACTTAAGTTGTTATATTATATTCTTATTCTTAAATTGACACAGTTCTAAATACTCATTGTTCAAGTTGTGCATTAGGTTCTTATTCTAAAATTGAAACAATTTAATATGCTAAGTATTCAAGCCACGTCTTAGATTCTTATTCTTAAATTGACACATTTTAATATACTCATTAAAGTTAAGTAACGTTTACATTTAGAATTTGTCATTATAAGAGTTGAATATTTATAAAAATAATTATCATTTATTTTGATTGATAATAATTTTAACTTCATAAAATTAAAGGGGACTTTCTATCACTTTTTTTGTGTGTGGGAGAAATAGACTAATAAGTTTAGAGCTATCATCTTATTTTTAAAAATATTTATTGTGGTAGAATTAGACAAAGATTTTTTCTAATTTGATGAGATTTTGGCCACTATCGAACCTGTTTGACAATTTTTACAATAAAATTTTTGAACTAGTTAATTTTTTGATTCGATTTTTTTATTTTTCGATTTGATTTAGCTTAATAATCTTTGTTTTTAAAACTCGATCAATTTATGAATTAATTGGTCAATTTTTATAAATTAATCGGTTTTTATAAATTAAAATAAATTGATTAATTTTTATTTAATAATCTATTTTTAATTAAACTTTCATTTTTCGACAAGTAAGAATAATCTTCTTTAATTATTTTTTAATTCTTTAATTTTATTTAATCTTTAACTAATTTTATAACAGTAGAATATCGGTTGAATCTTTTAAACCTTAAACCTCTTATCTTATTGGTTTAACTTTTGGTCCGATTTTGAATTACTTCCCCAAGTTTTGGAGAATAGTATTCGTCGTGAAGAATAATATCCATGTTTTCTTCATTTAAATGAAAAGGAGCTATTGGGAAGAGAATTCCCTCCACTAGAAGATGATACTTTTGGACTTTTACTTTCCCCCGTTTGAAGGGAAACTTGAATCTGTAAGATTGTTTTCTTGAGTTATAGGCTTTCATTGCTTTTAGGAAAATGACAAAAAAAAGCATCAAGTTCTTTATGCTTTCTAGGACAAGAAAAGGAAAAAAGTAAGTGGGAAAGAAGATAGGAAGGTAGGAATTATGTGACTGTTTCTAGTTTAAGCTGCCTTAATCTATTATAACTGAAAACTATTATGGCAAAGTTTTAACTTAGTTGATGACTCCTGGGACTATTTTTCAATGTTAAAGACAAATTTTAATACACAAGGTCTCATACTTTGCGAAAGTTAAAAGAGGGTTATTAATTATATACATCTTCTCTTTGTATTTTATAAATAGCTTGTTTTTTTGAATTTGTGACCTTTTGATCACAAATAAGTAATTTTATAAATTACTTAGGGTCTGTTTAGTTGGATGTCAATTAATGGAATGTAATGAAACGAAACGAAACGAAATGATTTATAATGGAATGAAATGTAATATATTGAAAAGTTATTTGGGAGGGATGGAATAGTTCATAATGTAATGTAGTGAAATATTGTGTGGAAGATGAATGTAAGGAATGTAATGTATAATAAATGGCTATTATATCCTTGATATTGAAATGATTGTTACTGGAAGTTTAACTCTATGATTTTAAAACAGAAATCATGTCCAATTAAAAAGTTACAGTTCAAGTTACAACCGTGACAAATAATTTTTTTTTATATTTTCTATTTTAAAATAATAAAAATTTAATAAAAGTTTTATTAAGTTATTATTAATTATATACAATTTATTATTCATTATATAAAATTATTATTATTAATTATTTAATATATTTTATTTTATTCTATTATATGTGATTTATATTTAAAAATAATTTATTTATATAGAAATATATACAAACAATTAAAAAATAATTTTTTTATATATTTCTATTTTTGTTAATAAAAATTTTATTAATTTTTTTATTTTATTATTAACTATATACAATTGATTATTCATTAGATAAAAATATTATTATTAGGGTAAGGACAAATAATATAAAAATATTATTAATTATATACAAATTTTGTGGACCGTAATAAATGAGTCTACAAAAAAGGGAGTTAGGGTTAGAAGAAATAATTGATATTAAGAAAAATTATTAAGGGTATATTAGGTAGTATGTATTTATTAATTTACGTTTTATCTAAGCTCTTCAAATCTAAGGTTTCTTATTTTCACTGTTTAGGATGTAATGAAACGTAATATGAAACCCTTCGCTTCTATCTCGTTCCGGTATATTCCATTATGAAACCCTTAGCTAAACAATGGAAGTGTGTTACGTTCCATGTCATTTCATTACTAACTCCTCAACCAAACAGGGCCTTAAAGTCATTCTCAAATTGGAGTCAAGAGAATTTTTTAAACTTAAAAGCAATGTTTTAAAAACTGGATCGGAATTTAAATCGGTAAGATAAGAGATTTAAGATTTACGAGGTTTAATCGGTATCATACTGTCATAAAACTGACTAAAAATTAAATAAAATTAAAGAATTTGAAGTTTAATTAAAAAAGAGATTGTTAAATAAAAATTAATTGAATTGTTTTGGTTTATAAGAATTTATTAATTTATAAAAATTATCTAACTAATTAACAAACCGATATTTTTTTAACAATAAAAGTTATTAAATTAAATCGAACTAAAAAATTAAAAGCCAAATTGAATATCGGTGAACTGGTTAGGTTTTTCAATCATTGCTTAAAAATTTTCCAACTTCGAATCCATTGTGATGGTAAATAACAGTATTTTGATGTTTTATATGGTAATAAAGTACTTTTTATTCCTTCTTTTTCATTATCATGATTCACTGAAGAATGTTCATAATCTTATGAGTCAACTTCTCGATGGTAAAGTAAAGGAAGTTACTATAATTTCAACATGAAAGTGGCATCTCATGAGATGCATTGTCTAAGATTAACATAAATTCTCTAGCCTTAGCATGATTTCCAGAAAGAGTGGCGATTCTCAATTCAAACATGAATAGGCCAATGATTTCTCCTCCATGAGCTCAGTTGCAGTTGCATCCATCTTTTTCCTGGAAAACTCGTCAATCTTCAGACCTGCAACAAAATCAGAACTCTGATGCTTAACTAAAGTATATATCAAATTCCAACTTTACAATGGATTCTCGTGAAAATGTGTTATCTGTATGCAAGAAGGCTAAAGCGATTAGAACAAGAATCGCCGAACAATCGGAGCAAATTACCCTGAACAATGGACCAGTTTCCTTTCTCACAATTAACAGGAAAAGAGTAGATGAGACCAGGTTGAATCCCATATGATCCGTCTGAATAGACTCCCATTGAAACCCAAGTTCCCTGAGAAGATTACGCATATGATTGTTAAACATTTATCGTTTAGTATTATTATACGTTTCTTGAGGAAATATCGCTTGAGAGAGTTTTGAGTGAATAAATGAAACCTTTGGTGTGCCAAGAACCCAGTCACGAACATGATCGCAAGCAGCACTTGCAGCAGACAATGCACTAGATAGCTTCCGAGCTTTGATAATGGCGGCTCCACGCTGCTGTACGGTGGTGATGAACTCATTGTTTAACCTGCCACAGCAAATGAAGGATAATTGTGTAACCTAACCGAGAAGATGATTACAGAACAGAAAAAGGTGTGCGATAGCCGATAGGTAACCATTGATCATCAGCAACAAGCTCTCGTACAGGTTTCTCTCCGCTGCAGGTTTTGACGGTTGCATGATTGACGTCAGGATACTGAGTTGAAGAATGGTTCCCCCATATAATGACGTTCTTAACATCACTAACGTAAACATTTAGTCTCTCAGAGATTTGGCCTAGTGCTCTGTTATGATCAAGTCGTGTAAGACATGTGATGTTCTTCTCTGGGATCGAAGGTGCAAATTCTTTGAGGATGAGTGCATTGGTGTTTGCTGGGTTAGCAACCACAAGCACCTGATAGAAGAAAACAAAAAAGGCGTTAACCCTAGGATAAAATTCGATTTGATCGGATTCGAATTCAGGATGCTTTATTCAACTCAACATGAATTAGAGGCCCGAAAGGCCCGAATCCATTTCACCATCTCACCTTGCAGTCTGAAGCAGCATGCTTCTCCAAAGCAGAAGCCTGAGCCTTGTATATAGATACATTTTTCGACATCACATCTTTCCTCTCCATACCTTCCTTCCTAGGAAACCCACCAACCATAACAGCTATATTAACACCTGTGCAAGCTTCAACAACATCTGTGGTAGCAACGACTCCTGTCGAATCGGAAAAAGAAAAAGAAAGCTTTGTAAGAAAACAGAGAAACAGATCAGCTTAGAAATGTGCATACCTTTGAGTAGGGGAAAAGCAGCATCGATAAGTTCCATTTTGACCCCTTTCAAGGCCTCAGCAGCAGGTTCAATATCAAGCATATGTAGAATAACTGGTTGATCAGCTCCAAGCATTGCACCTCTCGCTATCATTGGAACTATAGCATAACCTATTTGCCCTGTCAAAGTAAAACCCAACTCAGAATTATTTACAGGAGATATAGAACTTGATGTGTGAGGAAGATCAGGAATCTCTGTGAAACTGGAACATATGAACTTAGCATTTGAAAACGTTAACGATCATCGAAAGAGTGAACTTGTTTTGCACAACAATGAAACAGGACAGAAAATATTATCATCGAGCTTGCCTGCAGCTCCAGTTACAAGCACTGTCACAGGTTCTTTTTCCACATTCAGAAAACTCCACATGTGTTTAACTATTTTCCATAACAAAGCGAAGATGAATGAAACAACCGAAACTTTTTGAAGCAGCACTATATGATCCATTATTATGGATAACAGAAGGAAATCGATTATACAAATGAATCCTGTGAAGATCAACATGAGTGCAACCCGTCTTATATACTCAAATGAAAGACAGAAACATGAGGAAGAATCTACAGAAACATCAACCCAGCAAGCTAGATGGTGGCTAAACAAAGTCCATAACATTGGACTTCCAGATTCTGAAGAAAAGAACATCCACTTCCCAAGGAATTTACGTTTGCTTAATCATACATTTACTTGAAACGAAAGCACCTATCTGGAATTTGAAATTTAAGTGAGATATCCAGAGCGTGAAACTGTACCAGCAGCGCCAGTGACAAGAACTCTTAGCGGGTCTTTGGCCATTTTTCTAACAGATGTCTCTGATCTGTGCACTGAGATGAATCTAGCAATGAAGGAGCGGGACAACAAAGAGAAGAGATGACAGTGAAAAAAGATGAAAGCGTTAGGCTTTACATAGAAAGCTACGAGGGATAGGGAAGCTGGATCGGAAGCAGCGAAAATGGAGGATTTTATGACGACGAGATTGCTACAGTCGGTTCAATATAGGACATGTCATCGTCAAACTTCAAAACTAATACTAATGTATCTTCTCTTTTGTAGCCGCTTCTTTTGTTCAATAAATTGTATAAATTCAATATAAGCTCGTTTATTCATTTTCTCAGATAAAATAAAATTTAAAAACTGGAAGTTCAAGTTTTAAACGATAAAAACAAGAGGACAAGTTTAAGGTTTAAACCGAAATTATACGGTCATAAAGTTAATAATTACATAAAATTAAAGAATTTAAAATATAATTAAAAGTAATTATCTAAATAATTTAAGTTTAATTAAGAAAATATCGTTAAATAAAAATTAATTAATTTATTTTAGTTTATAAAAATTTATTAATCTATAAAAATTGATGGATTGATTAGTAAATTGATTGATTTTTAACAATAAGAGTTATTAAAATAAATTGAATCGGAAAGTTAAAAACCGAACCAAAAAATTGGACAATTCAAAATTTTTATGAATAAATCGACTCAACCGGTTGAGTTTTTTAATCATTGAGTAAATCTTAATGACTACCTTATCTTATTATCATTTTCAAATAACTTATAGAAAAGAAGAAATTGTATCAAAATAATTAAAGTTGTAAAAAAAATAAAAATTAATTAATAATTTGATTATTTTGTAAAATTTTATATTAATTTTAAATTATAGAAATCCAAAATATCTAAAAATTTATTTATTAAAAATATTAATTCATAGATAATTCTATTATTATTTTCAAAGTATTGCATAAAAATATCATTTCAGATAAAATTGCATAAACATTATTATAAATTAATATAAAATAAATGAAATGAGAAATGAGAAAAAATTGTAGAATTTAAAATTATTATCTTTTAAATTTATTTATATTTTTAGTTATATTATATTATATTAAAAATTAACTTAATTATTCGTTGATTAGGCTTATATATCAGACCCGCCGACTCAATTGGGCTCAGTAAAACAGGCCCAAAATTTCGAAAACTGGGGCGGTGGATTCGCTTGGCTATAAATACTGAGAATACATTTCAATTTTTTTCCATTTTGAATCGACTTCCTGCTCTCTCTTTTCTCAGACCACACATCCTAATAGAATGTACTAGGTCTTCCATATTCTTTCAATTCGATGGCCAGTTAGGGTGGAATACTTCAGTGTCTGTGTTAGCTTTTCCTGTCGCAACGGTCTACGGCCTATCAGCCTTCCTTCTAGCTGCCAGCTCTATGGGTGAATATCATCGCTTAGTTTTGTAGATCTTTCGTATTCTATTTACTTCATAGCCAGTTTACGAGCAAATGGAGAGTCAGAGACGATCATTTTGCTCCGAAAGACAGAAGCCGACGAGGTATGACTTAGCTGATAAGAACTCAGTGTTACTATCATCTGACGTTTTCCTAGTTTTTTGTTTATTTGATTTATGTGTGAAGATGCTTGAGAATGTGCGACTACTTTTGAATTACATATATGTCAAGCGGGAATGAGGAATCGGAACTAATTAGCTGATTAGAACTAACTGTTACTAGAAACACGTTTAATGGTGATGTTTTCTTTAGATTTTAAGATCCTTGAGGAGGTTGACTTGAATGTTTGAGATTTTGGTATAGCTGTTGAACAGGACATCTATGCTTGCTCGATTCTCGCTTAGATCTCCTTTTTTCTTGTAATGAAAAGATGAGATTGTATTGCCGATTTTCTGTTAGATTTTTTTCGATAGGTCATGAGTATTATTAAATAATTTTTCGATAGGTCATGAGTATTATTATTTGATTAGAATTTCTTTCGAAGTTGGATATCTTTTGAGAAGTAGATATGTCGAGATATGATTTAATTGATATGAACTCGCTCTTACTATAAAATATGGAATACGTCTAATGTTTGCGTAGTTTTTAGTTACTTGATTATGTGTGAAAATGCTTGAGAATATGCAAGTAGGTTCGAATTCAATTATATGCTTTTCGATACAGATGCTTCTATTGTGAGAATCCGGAATTGGCATGATTAAGCTGATAAAGACTAACTGTATGAATAATGTAATAGATCTGATGTTTGCTGTAGATTTTCTTTTACTTGATTATATACGGAGATCATTGAGAATGTGGAAACAACTTCGAGTTGACATTTCTGATTTAAGTACAGTTGTCGAAACAGGATCCTACGATTTCTAATTCTGACTTTTTTTTTTTTTTGGGAAAATGAGATCATGTGGCACATTCTTCGTGATTTCGTCGATAGGTTGTACGTGATTACTTGATAAGTTATTAATTTAAGTATCAATTTGGAATATTTTTTAAAGTATATTGGATGGATATTTTTATATTGTTTTTTGAGGTTAGGAGATGTGGAGCTGTTTTGGAAAAAAAGAAGCTAAAATTGTCCAAATTAGAGAAGGAAACGCACAGTAGCATAAATAACTTAGCTGGAAAAATGAAGCAAGTCGATAGAATCCAGCAGAGCCAAAACGACAATCTAGTAGACCAAAACGCGTAGCAGTAGGGAGAATTAGCCAAGGAAAAGAGATGAAACAAAAACGCTCCACTTATTCACAAAGAAAAGTAGTGTGACTTGGGGAGAGAACCCTCCATTCATTCACAAAAAAGCTAGCCTTTATTTGATCTTTGTCACCACACGCATTCACTGAAACTCCACTCACCAAAGCCTCCACTCGCAATTATTCACGCACACAACCCCATTTCAATAGCACAAGCCCACTCTATGCAAACACAGCCTAGACTCACGGATAAATGGCCTCCAATTAATCATGCAAGCAGTTACCTCTTCAACAACTAAGACACAGCCCCCACAACAAAAAAACAACCCTCCACTCACTAGCCAAACACAACCTCCACTTGGCTTCGTTCTCAACAACACGGCAGGCTGTAAGCCTTTATGCCACTCCAAAGACGTAGCCTTCACATCAGCACTCACGCAAGCAACCTCTACTCACTCCACTCACGGACTGAAGCAACAACTCAACACTCACCAACGTAGCTTCCATTCACTATCTATTGCAAGACAACAACGTAGCTATGCAAGGAGATTGGATAGCCCACTGATTTCTGCAACTATTTCGGAGTCGTGTTCTTCATTTATATTTGATTCCTTCATGAGTTTGTCTAGGGTTTAAGCTTGTAGATTGCTTGGCATGATGATTTGTAGCTAGAACTTTAATTTCTCTTAAGGATTTGATATTTTGATGATGCTTTAATATTAAATTTTTCTGGAATCTATGACTGAATATTCATGCACTTATTGATTTTCCTTGGGTTTAATTGTTCTTACTTTGGATTATTGAAAGTATGCTTGGTATAAATTCACCATTCAAAAGAAGGAGGTTTTTGTTAAAAGATTGAAGGAATTTCAATTAAGATTTTCTTGTGAGTTGGGAGATCCAAGAAACCTAGGAGGTGAAAATAGAAAGTTGGGTTTCCAACTTAAGAAACTCTAGGAAGAACCTAAGTAAGGGATTATTAAGTTATGTCTAGAGTGGATGATAGATTAATTCACCTTAGGAGAATGAGATTAATTACCCTTAAAATTCACATACAAGGTTAGGATTATTCATTTATGGAGGGCAACTAATTCAATATTAAGGATGACAAAAATATCAGAGGAAGTTATTCCCCATTGAAGTTAATACTTTAGATAATTGTTGCATTCTTTTCTTAATTAGTTATTACATAGATTTGTCATATACATAGTTATTTTGGTCACATTAAATTAGGTAGTTGTTTAGAAATTTCTTTAAAAAAATTTTTACCTTGATTTTAATTTTCTAAAATTTCACTTAACCCGATTTCAAACACTATTATCTAGCATAGATTTAAACTTTTTCATAATCCCTGTGGATACAACTTGATTCTTATCAAATTATTATTCACTTCAACAACTGTGCACTTGAGGTTTACGAACAAGTTTCGAGTGCCGTTGCCGAGGATTAATGCTTGAATGTTTGTTTCTATAGTTAGTTTGATATTTACTTGTTGGTTTTGTTTTTATCCCTAGAGTAACTTATTTGTTTCTTCTTCTTTTTGCATTTTCGTTTTGTTGCGCAGCTTGTGTATGAGAGGATTGTATGCCCCGAACCATTAGAGGGAAAGAAAGATAATTTGACCCAAAGTTCGAAAGAACAGTAAGAGTAATTCGTCGGCAAAAGAAAATGAAAAATCAAGTAGAACAACATCAGAGAATTCAAAGAGGGATGAAATGGCTCAAAGATAAGCTCAGTTAGAGGCCAGACTTAGTGCTGATAATTTGAATGGAGAAAATGGAAGAGGAGATAATGGAAATGAACAGGAACAAGTACAACAACGTCCTATAAGGGAATATTTTCAGCCTATAATGGTAGACATTTATCACGGTATCCAAAGACATAATGTTCATTCTCAAAATTTTCGTATTTTGCCCGGACTCATCACTTTGATTCAAACAAATCAGTTTGGAAGGACATTAATAGAGGATTCAAATGATCATCGTGCAAGCTTCCAAGAATTATGTGATACTATCAAGGCTAACGGTCCATGTAAGATGATATTATGCTCACTTTGTTTCCATTCTCTCTTCAGGACAAAGTAAAGAATTGACTTCACTTAATTTCTACTAATAGAATGCGAACTTGGCAGGAGGTGGTACAACAGTTCTTGATTAAATTTTTTCTACTTGGTAAAGCTTTGAAGTTAAGAGCTGAGATCAATATATTTAGATAACATCACTTGGAACCATTCCATAAAGCTTGGGAGAGGTACAGAGATCTTTTGAGAAAGTATCCACATCACAGATATCAAGAGTGGGTATAAGTGGAAATGTTCTATAATGAGTTGAGTGGCCAGACTCGAAACATTGTGGATGCAGCAGCAGGTGGTACCTTGATAAGAAAAATATCTCAAGAAGCATGTACATTGCTGGAAGATATGGCTTCGAACAACTACCAGTGGCCCTCCAAGAGAACTAATGGAAAGAGAGGAATTTTAGAAGTGAACCAAGTAACTCAGTTATCTGTTCAATTGGCAGCCCTATCTAATCAATTTTCAAAATTCATTTTTAAGGAAAGACAGAATGAGCAGGTGACAGCTACTAGTCAATCATTCTACACTAATGATGAGGGGGTGGAACAAGCTCAGTTTGTTGATCAAAGGAACTTGAGATTTAAGTAACAACCAATGGAAAATTAATATAGTCAAGGCTACAACTCTAAGGAGCAATATAACTATGGTATTCAAAGGAACATGCCCCACCATTGGCGGAACGAAGGCCCTCCTTGGAAGAAATGATTGACACTTTTGTAACTAAGACAAGGAACCGTTTCCACAAGGATGAGAAGGAGATGGATGAGCTAAAAATGCAAGTAACCAATATTGGGACTTTAGTGAAGGGTTTGAAAGTTTAATTGGGACAATTGGCAAATGTTGTTGGGAGTTTGAATCAGATGACATTTTCAAGTAATACTGAAACTAACCCGAGAGAGCAGTGCAAGGCCATCATTTTGCGAAGTAGAAAAGAATTTA
>JANKOD010000003.1:5324166-5334331 GCA_026284645.1 Erythroxylum acuminatum
ATGTATCATCTTCTGAAGTGATGAAAAGAAAAAGGAAATCATGGTCACTTGCAAATAACGAAATACAGACCGAAAGCCAAAGCCAGTTAGATACTGTTTAACCAGAGCCAAGACTCTCCGTCTATTTTATCTTGTCCCTATTCTGTCTTATGAATTTCAGCCATCTATTTATGTAAGTCTTGTATAAGTCTCGCATAAATAGATGGCTAAGATTCACAGGACAAAGTAGGGACAAGATAAAATGGACAGAGAATTCCGTCCCGTTTAACTAAAGAAAAACTTTAGCTGCATTGACAATTTCATGATTACTCATTAGCCATACTCCGATGTTCATAATGGAAAGAAATATATAACGTTTCTGACCCCCTAGATGAATAGTGATTTGGGGGTGAATATTGGCTCAGCACGCAAGAACACCATTCCTTGCCACAAAACTGGAGTCATACCATTAGAGAACGTGAATCTCAGAAACCTGGAAAGCTGTAAGAAAGAAGGTAAAAGAGGTGTCGTTTGAAAGTAGGAAAAGAGCTCAAATTTCTGGGATTATCATACAAGCAACAGGCGAATAGTTGATATCTGTAATTGTTTACTCATCAGATTAAGATATCCTGGCCCCATTTTCCTGTTTCCGTACATCAAATATAAAGCCACACACCAGCTGTGAAACTGAATTCTTTGTCAGTAATTATCAATGACTATTCAGAAAGGAGGAAAAAAGAACTAGAGCGGCAAGCGTCTGATTGTCATCCTTTACTTTCAAAAGATAGATTCAATCTCATGAAGGAAATTTTCAATAGAAGTCGGTATTCTCAAATTTCCTAGTTTTGTCATCACAAAAGAAGCATGTTACCTTTAGTCAAGTGCTTTCACAAAATTATGCAAGTCTTCAGCCAACGACAATGACAAGACTACAGCAGCATGTCTAACAGCTAAGCTAAAGGAATAATATTATGTATTGGATATCGTAATCAAGTTCAGCACCTAATACCTGCAATACTACATAAAACCTATTCATAACAGAGGAAAATGGAACATGTACTGATTAAATAATCAAAGTTTGATTGTCATGACAACAGAAGCATGTAGATCATATACAAATTTTATAGTATTCATTGGAGATTGTAACAAGCACAATATTCTATCGTAGCTTTAATGCTTTAGTTAATAATAAACAATGAAGACCCCAATCTTTAAGGAGCATACATGTTTTATCCTACACTAACTACATCAATGTAAAAGGAAATACTAAGGAACAAAAGATTTGAGCTCAATCAAAATTTTCAATCACCAAATTCAATGCCCAAGAGCTGAAAATCTTGAGAACTATTCTGACTAGATAGACCTACTTCATCCATTTCTAAATGGATATGTGTTCTATCAATAAATACCCTACATGCTACGATGCTCTCATTACCAACAACAAGAGAACAGTTCTCATATAAACCATCTTTTGGTGGTAGATTCAATAAACAAGACTTTGAAGCAGAAACCTTCCATCTACTGCTAGTAACATTACAGTCTTTCTGGTCTTTCAGCATCAACATGAGACGATGTTTACGACCTAGAAGTTCTGATGCATATTTAATATCACCTACTGCTAAAGCATGTCGCACACGAGTTGATGAAACTTGTCCCCTCTCTTTTAAATCACTCAAGTCCATATTGCTGGGATCATGATTCTTGTCCATCACAGAGTTTATGATATAAGCCCCCAAATCGTACTCCTCACATAGCCTTACTAACTCTGATGCATCCCCAGCAGCTTTATATCCAAATCGATAGTTTTCCCCTGCAACCACATCGTTGTTGCTATCAGTAAAACAATGCGTAGTTATTAGTGCTTCATGAGTACAAATATTAGCAACAAATGCTTGTTCTTACCGGCCACAACTCCACAAACTTTCAAGTCCTTGGCTAATTTCTCAACAAACTGGCGTGGGGTTAGATGTCGAACACTTGAAAACTCAATTTGGAATTCTGCTGGAGCTATATCACCACAATATGAGGCCCAGGAGGAAAGAACCCTGCTCCGGTCACATTTGGCAACTACAGGAGCCCTGTTTGGGGAGAATTATCATAAATCGTCATTCACTATGCACATTATAAGAGTTAATGCAATATGTAATGCAAGAACTGCATTATCCATTACTAGAATTACATGATTTTTATGTATAAACATAATGTTTAACATGGAGAGAATTGCTAAATGGAACTACCAAGATTGCCAGATACAGAGATGATGGAAGACCACTTGCTGAGAGATTAGTGTACTTCCACAGCTCTTGATTTCACTCTTTTTTCAAATGCTTATTTCAATTTCTGAGGGCTACAATATTTTCAGCAAGCCTCAAATAAAGAATAAGCCTGAAATGTTCGTCATGCTTCAAATTATATTAAAATTTAAATCGAGATCCATAATAAGTTCAAAAGTCTGGGATGATGACTCAACAGAGATTGTTCTAAAAATTTACGCACTACACTTTAATCAAGAATCCATAGAGATCACTGTTCATGTTGTAGAACAATTAGTTGTAAAACACCAACCAACTGCACATACAAAATAATCAGTATACTTATAAACTATGTGGTAAAAGAAGCAAATTTTAAGCCATCAAAATTTCTAATATATCAAAAACATAAGCACCAAATTAATGGTAATCATTACCTAGGCTCCCATCCAAGAACTTCTGCCATTCCCACAAATGATAAAAGGAATGGAGTTCCAACCTTCGATGCCTGAATTGCAAGTTCTCGATGACCAATGTGAAGTGCATCAAACTTTCCCAGTGCAACTACACCACCTGCAAGAATTTTCAACAAAGAAATCAACAGCTGAAGGACTTTAAAATGGCCAATAGAATAAAGCAGGCATAAATTCAGAGCCAAACTGCAGCAGAAACTTTATAAAGTTGGTTTAAATAAGTATATGGGAATAGTCAAAACTGGTAGATCCTAAATGATGACATTCCATATACTCATAACTGGTAGGTAGACCTTCAATGATGACATTTTAAGAAAAAACAATTAAGACAGTAAGATTTACTAATCAAGCTTAAAAGATGGACACTTTATGAGAAGTAAAAGTTCAGAAAATTGAGGGAAACAAGCCACCCAATTCTTTTCAGAAACCATGCAGTTTGAAACTCGAGATAAATATTAGTAATTGAAATCATACTGAGATCCTGGCACTTTACACTACCAGACCATATTAAAAAAAGTGTTATTAATACATCATACGCATTGGTAAGGCAATTCCACACTTCAAGACTCTCAGTCAATCCCTCTTAACATTAATCAGCCCTTGGTTTATATATATGTTTGCACGAAGAACAAAACAGAGAAAGTCGATTATATGTGTTTTACTTTCCGGATTTTCTTTATATTCTCTGTGTTATGATTAGTAATTGGAAGCCGAAAGGGAAAGCATACCTCTTTACCAAATTTCCTAATCCTACTCTCCTATTGGCCACTTAGTTCACATAACTACGAAAGAATAATCTTCGCAGATACCAACAGTATTTATACTTAAATGTCTTGAACTTATATAGTACATTGTGTTAACAATTTCAAGCAAAACAACCATATCAACTTCGTTTTTAACTCATTTCTTTCTTTTTAACAAGTTGCAAGCCACCCTTCAGTTGCATTCTAAAGGTCAAAACTTTGGTTAATTCTGCACCAATTGATAAAATAACCTCCTAAAATATCACCAAGCTAATGCACTACTATACAGAAAAAATAAGAAAAAAGTTACTATTGTTTGAAGATTAAAAATAAAACGAACTAAAAGAACACATAACGGGAAACGAAAGCAATAAAAGAAAGGAAGAAACCTGCAACTGAGGGGTGTTCGTCAGCAAAAAGCTCTCGACTTTCTTCTTGTTGGCTTCAACCAAATGCAGGAAAAATTAGACACTAAAAACTGACACTAACAGAAACAAAATCGATAGCATAAAGGACAGCTAAAAACAAAAAACCTGAAATAATCAGAAAGGATTGGAGTTTCTCCAGGGGGCTTGGATCGAAGACTGGAACGGTAAAGCGTTCTATGCTGCAGTTGATGATCAGTCGAGGAAGATTTCTTCAAAATGAAAGAAGAGAGCTGCACAATTCTGGCGCCAAGCCCTAGAACTTGGTGGTGAGAAGGGCGGTTAGCGCGGTGGTTACACTCTCGTAACTGGAGCGAAGCAATACGAGAGCCACCGGCCAACATTATCGGTTTCTTTGTTTCTAACTTCTCTTGTTAGTAATATATTACCGACTTTTCTTCACTTTTTACTAATTTGGTCTTTCATTGGGTAATTCTTTGTAGATTAATCTAAAAATTAAATTCTAAGCTTGTTTAAAAGATGGAACTAATTATAATTCAATTGTGATTTAAGAATAAAGCCAAGGGCTTATTATAAATTTAGATAAGTACATCAAACATTTAATTATTTTCTTTAACAGGGTTATTATTATAAACTTTTTTCAAAGAAGTGACGAGAACACGTTATTGAACACATTAACTGTTTCATTATTTTAAAATTAAAAACATAAAATAATGTCTTTTTTAAATTAAAACCAAGCTTAAGTTACTCAAGCTCGTATCGATTCGAGGTCTAACTGTTTTAAATAAAATGATATCGTTTTATTTAAAATAATTAAGTCCTGGGTCGATTTGAATTTAGATAGGCCCAATCTGGACTCATAGGCCAACCCATTGACATCCTAATATCAATTGTCATACCAAAATCGTGTTTAGTTGTCATCTCCAATTTTGTGGATCACCGGGCTTTGCATCTAATCTTCTAGAATTTCCTTTAAAGTTCATGACATGTCCTGCTTGAGCTTCATAATCTAGATGTTGTCATTTTTAATGAATACATTGTATATCCATTTCACCTAGAAGCCCTCCTTTTTGGTGCACATCCACCATAGGTTCTTTGCTAGACATGCTCTATTGATCACCCTTGCAAAGTGTAATCCTAATCCCCCTTGCTCCTTTGGTCTGCATATGTTGCTCTAACTTATTTTTGCTTTGCTCCTACATTGATCTGATCCATTCCAAAGAAATCTATTTCCTTTTGTATACTTTTGGGTATTGATAGATGACTGAGTGAGTAGTTGGTAATATTACCAAGTATTAGTTAAGAAAAAAGGGGAGGAGTTATTTTATAACTTGAAATACTCCTCTCATTATCATCTGTTCCCAGTGTGCGATAAAAATTAGGTCATCAAGCCACCAAATCAACAAATCTCCACCTTGGCATAATTTCGGGTCCACCAAATGCAAGTATCCTTTATCATCTCAATCAAACAAAATAGTCTTTGTAGTGCTTCCGATTTGCGTGCTGCCAACTCAAATGTGCAGGATGTTGACTAAGTCTAAACAATGTTTAAACTTAACTTTTGTCATCACCTTGGTCATCATATCTGTAGGATTCTCTGTAGTCCGTATCTTCTAGAGAAGCATCTCCTCTTCTTTAAGAATCTCTCGCACAAAGTGATAGCGAATGTCAATGTGCTTCGTCCTTGCATGAAAAAACTGGTTCTTTGCTAAGTAAATAGCACTCTGACTATCACAATACACCACAAGGTGTTTCTGATCAACTCCCAAGTCTTTTAGCGATCTATGAAGCCAAATCGCTTCCTTTACAACCCCTGTAATTGTCATGCACTCTGCCTTCGTTGTAGACAAAGCCACTGTAGACTGCAAAGTGGACTTCCAACTAACTGGCACCTTAGCATAAGTGAATAAGTAGCCAGTTGTAGATCATCGCTTATCCAAATCACCTGCATAATCAAAATCACAATATCCAATTATACATTGACCAAGTAATTTATCCCGCTCAAACAATAAGCCAACATCTACAGTATCTTGAATATACCGTAGAATCTATTTCACAGCTTGCCAATGAACCTTGTCAGGATCATGCATATATCTACTCACAACACTAACTGCCTGTGAAATATAGGGTCTCATACACACCATTGCATACATCAAGCTTCCTACTGCATTAGCATACGAGACTTTCACCATGTATTCCCGTTCTTCATCCGTCTTTGGAGATAACTGGTTGCTAAGCTTCAAATGAGGAGCAAGCAGAGCACTTACAGGTTTTATGTCTTTATTCATACTAAAACGTTGTAGTATTTTCTTCAAATACTGCTTCTGAGTCATCTAAAGCTTGCCTCCCTATCTATCCCTACTTATTTTCATGCCGAGAATCTTCTTGGCTTATCCCAAATCCTTCATCTCGAACTCTTCATTCAACTGAGCCTTCATTTTGTTAATTTCATCTTGACTCTTGGATGCTATTAACATATCATCAACATACAAGAGTAAGTAGATGTAGGACCCATCTTGAAGTCTGCGTAAATACACATAGTGATCGTATTTACTTCTTGTGTACTTCTGGCCCATTATAAACTTGTCAAATCCATACAACGATTTGTTCAGTTTACAAATCTAATTTTCTTTACCAACAACTTTGAACCCACACCGGGAAGGGATGATAATGGGAGGAGTATTTCAAATTATAAAATAACTCCTCCACTTTTAATTATAATCATCCCAAAATTTTGGATATATCCTCAAAATTTGTACACATCTCAAATTTAGTATTCTCTTCCTAATAAAAGCAGGCTGTCTTAAGTGGTGCTTGGAGACTAGGCACAATTGGCCGAACTCTGCTATTAATTTTTCAGGTGTGTTCTTTTCTTATCTCTTTTATTTATTTTGTATTTATTTAATTTTATAATATTCATTATTTATTTGTCGGGTTTATTTGTATGATTAATTTGAGTGTATTATTTTATTTTCTTGTACGTCGTTGTTTTGTACACGGGTCTAGGTTGTGATAATATACTGTGCAAATAAATTCTGTCTAGTAGTCTGGGTTTTAAGTGGGACCACGTGTGATCCCTCCAGGCTTTATTGGGAATTTATTTGGAATGGTAATTCTATCTTAGGAGTCCATTTAACGGTCTTTCTTGGGAATTACCGAATCAGTAAAATTCACTAGTCGTAATTTGAGTGAAAAATTACTCGATTTTTCCAACGAGGTTCTCAAAGCTCGTTGACTTGGACCTACCTCAGTCCATCTCCAGGTCCTATTATCCTGGTGTCACTGACTCTGATCTCCTGTGATCGCTGATGGATTTAAGAACTTAAGGTTCCTCAGTTTGCAGAATTGTAAAGGTTAGAACACTAATTTGCTTGCTTGCTTTTCCCCTTTCGATTGTTTATATTGTTAAGAATTTAAAACGACTATTGGGTTTTGTTTCTTCTCATGGAATTTGCGCCAACTTATTACCTCTGCTTTGTTAAGAGGAGAAGATCATTGATTTTTTCAACTATCTTTGTCTATTGCAAATTTGGTTTTCTGTGACCGTAATTTATCTGATGGATTGGCAATTTAATTGATTATACTGCTATTTATGTTTTTAAACTGGAATAGTCAATGTGGTACCTTTTGTCCATGTTTTCATCATTAAGAGATAAAAAATTCTTCTATGTACTTCTTCGGTGTATGAGATTATTTATGTTAGACATATTATATTTGTATTACAAGTATTACTGATAATGGTATGATGTACGTTGGACGTAGTCTTTCTTTTCTGCAGTCCTTGGATGTATCTTATTGCAGAAAGCTAACTGACAAGGGACTCTCAGCTGTTGCTGAGGGCTGTCGAGACCTTCGGTGTCTACATCTGGCTGGTTGCAGATTCATTAGTGATGGAGTGTTGAGATCTCTTTCTAAGAATTACCATAATATAGAAGAGTTAGGCCTCCAAAGTTGCGATAACATAACTAACTCTGGACTGAGAGGTCTTGTTACAGGTTGTAAGAAATCCAGTGTTGGACAATTTTGTCCATTCTCATAAAATTAGACAACTATTAATTGCATTTTTTATTTTTAATAACTTATCAGTTAAGTTATATAATTGGATCCAGATAAAATAATAAAGTGACACAATAAATGATCTAAATCAACGGGTCAAAATTCGAGTAAAAAATAGATTCCAATTAGTATAGGCTGGACTCATATCGGACTTGTGATGAGAAAGCCCAATATAAAAGCTATATATATAAAGGTTAAGATCTCCTGCAGTTGCTCATATCAATAGTAAGCATAAGAATTTTTTGGTTCGTTAAGAAAATTTACGTTTTGAGAAAATTGTAGAAAGACCTTACCCACGTCCCGATGAGCAATTCTCGTGAAAGCGGCGGTAGATCCGTGCTCTTTTTGGCTTCGAACAACTTGTTTGAAGTTATGGAGACCGAAATAAGGTATTTTTCACATTTCTTCGTTTCTTACCCTTTCACGTTTGATCCGGGATGCGTAACTAAGGTACTGTTACGTATTACACGTGGTATTAGAGCGGTGACGTGATCGGGTGGTTATAAATGAAGATTTTTTTATTTTCTCTCCACAAGGTTTTCGAAAATTTAACTTCTGTTTCTCGATTTTTTCTTGCTTTTTATTGCATGAAAGTAGTATTCATGTGTTTAACCTTGAGAAATGTGGTGAAAACGAGCCCGGAAGCGTGAAAAACTGACCTAACACTCACTGAAAATTGCCATTTTCTGACAAAGGAGTGCCTCACCGTCGGGCGTATGTGATACACGGGCCTGATTGGTGAACAGTGGCACTACGCGCGTGACGTGTTAGGCGCGTGTGACCTAACATATGTCACACACGTCAGACATGTCACGTGATATCAATTGGACATGTGTCTAGTGCATGGGACGCACGAGCCAGTGTCGGTGGGCGCGTTTGCATATATCCCTGCCTGCGCATCAGGCGTCAGACTAGTCCTTCGAGTACCCTTCGCAAGACGTGCGGCTGATGTCAGCCGCTGACGTGTCGACTGACGTCATGCTGAAGTCAGCCGTACGGAATTGCTACAGCAATTAAAAAAAATACAAAAATTTCAGATTTCCCGTAAGGGTACCCTGGGGTGTTTTGGTTCAGTTTTTGAGTCTGAGAAATTCATAAAGTAAATTTTTCAATTTTTCTAAATTTATTACATTACTAATAAATTAAAGTTTAACTCCAGAAAAGGAATTAAGGCATTTTGAACTCGATTTCGAATGCATTTTCATGCATTCTTCAAGTTTTCGTATCTCGGGTTTCATGTTCAATGTTCAAGATCGCATGATAGTTACTCGGAAAAGTAATTAAGACATTATAAAACCATTTTTTAGTAAATTTTCGTACCACGAACTTGCCATAAGGGAGATACATGAGGTTATTGTATCTCGGGTGATCGATTCAGTGTCTGGTGATGCACGATAGTCACTCTACTGAGATTTTTCTCAAATAAAGCTTTCAGAGAATGTCTTCAGCACGAGTGTGTGACAATGAGACTGTGCATTCAGATTTTTGCATTTATTGATATTTCATTGTCACATACCATATGCCCATAAAAAATGTGAGGATAACATAAAGATGTATCCCTTGTGTTTGTGGACTTTTTGAGTGCTGATGAGAATGTAGTCACTAAAGTGACCTTTCAAGTCAGTATTTTGAATTGTTCTGCTTGCATATTGGGGGATGTCTCTGATTTTGTGTTTGGTTATTTTGCCCAAAGGTGTTGGCCTTACATAACATTTTGAGATGTGCATAAAGGCATTAGATGAAGGAAAGTTGTTGCTCAAGTGATCTATTCGCCCAAAGGTGGTAGTATTATGAGAGTTTATGGTTTGTACTCTAATCGCTTTTATGTGGAAGTCTAATTGCATATATTATGTATTCAACCCAAAGGTGTTTCATAATATGTGTAATCGAATTTTCAAAAAAGATACTATTTAATAGCTTTGAGTATCGTTGTTGTCCTACATTTGTGCTGATCTAATCAATGTTATTTTACAGTCACCTTTTCAGTCAACAAAATCAGTGTCACTATTGAAACCCTGACCGATTTCAATACAAAGAAGTGGACGGAGGATGTATTGAATGCTATAGAGATAGCTGAGGTTGATATGGTCATACGGACGGATAAGCCATCTACACCTACATCCATGAGCTCGAGAGTTCATAAAGCAGCCTATGAAGCCTGGCTGCCTGGGATTGATCTAACAGATTATGTCTGATGACCATTGTTGGACCCCGAATTTTAATTGGACGTTAAAATTATTAAAGGAGGAATTGGCAGAAGTTTTAATGCGTGAAATGAG
>JANKOD010000003.1:5337467-5351214 GCA_026284645.1 Erythroxylum acuminatum
AGCTCCAGGATTTTCTTTCAAAAAGTTTCACAGGAAGTTGATTAGACTCCGGGGATATAAGAAATTTGACCAAAAAAAGGACATCAGAAGAAGGTTTCTTAGGACCTTGGCTTATTTTAAGTACAGGTATCACAATGCACTGATGCGTAAAGAAGAAAAGTCTAGCAGATCTCGCAATATCTGTGATGCTTAATGTTATGGTCTAGATGAATACTTAATGCCAAAAGAATTACTACTTTCTATATAATAAAGAGAGAAATGAAAAGGGAATTCTTGAGATTTTACTTCTGCATACATGGTAAAGTAGTACATCAGAGAATAATCAAGTGAAGACAGATTGCGGATGTAGAATATGATCCTGTTTCTCTGTTTCCTAGTCAATATTAACTAGTCATATCTTTCTGATGAAGGGATCGACAGACATTGAATGATTGAAAAGGTTTATGTAGTTGGATGGTTCATTATGGATGGCAATCTGATTTAGACTTTTAAAAACTGGGCCTTGCTCAAAAATCAAAATGATATGATTAACCTGAAGCTCAGATTAAAAAAATGGGGTCAGGTTGACGGGATGGTTTGGTGGTCATACAATAATTCTTGTATGCTTACATTGTGAGGATGTGTGATTGAAGCTTTCTGCGTTGGCAATTAGCTTTATGACGCCAGATCTCATCTCTGGCTTTATGGTCCTATACGTGTGCATGTTGTATGCCACTTTTTCTCTTGTTTTCTTTGTCTAGATTAGGGTGCATCTGTTATGGACAGAAGAGCTTTTTATTTTATCATTTGTCTTCCTGTTCTTGAAGGGAAAATAGTGAAATCAGGAAATTGCAAGCGAGTGCCAAGTAAGGAATGCATTGTCTCCTTCCGGTACTTCTCACAAAGACATTTGGACAGATTAAGATGATTAATCACTTTTAAAGCTTGATATTTCAATTAAATATGTTAAAAAATCATTCCTTTTACTAATTTGCAGTTAATAACCGTAATTTAGTAAAATTTAATATTATTAAGAATATGATAATAATATATTTATTTTAATTATGTCCTAAATATCTCAAATTAACTCATTATTGCATGGAAGAAATAGAAGTAATACAAGATAATAAAGAAAACCCCATTACGGATTTTTTAATTAAAAAAATAAAAAGAATGATATGATATACATTGTTAAATTTAGGCAAACGGGTGAATTGCAATTCACCAGATTTGCTTGTACAACAAAACTCATAACTTTGTGGATGGTTGAGGCCATACAATACTATCTTTCTAATTCCAGTGTATGAGAGGAGCTTAGTTAACAACCAAACAAATCAACAATTACAAACTCTAATTGTACCTGGTGCTGTTCCTTCTACCCCACAACTTCTTTTTCATCTTGTCAAGAGTACCTTCTTCATTTCCGAGTTTATTCAATATAACCTTGGTTTCTCGTAGTCTTGATCCATAATCCTTCTTCCAAGCCTCAAACGTCTGTTTTAACCTTCGGAGCTCACGATCTGGATTCAAATTGGCATCGGTTTGACCTGATTTTACTTCTACCAAAAATTTGGCGTCGTCACCGAATACTTGACTTCTCTGCTCAAATTCTCCGGCCAACCGACTTATAACACTCAATTTTGCACTCATTGGCCTCACACCATTGCTCTCTTGACCCCTATTGTTACTTCCTGTATCCCAGCTGTTGTCTCTTTCATCACTTGCATTAACTGATGCATCAGAATTCCTTTCTGAAACATCAACGGCAAGGCTTTTCTTCGCTATTGATAGGCTGGATTGTAGAGATCTCATCTGTTTCTGCCACACTTCTTCCATGGACTTCATTTTTAGCTCATATTCTGCCCAACGGCTCTCATATTGTTGAAGCCGTTGGTGCAAGATGTCATTTTCCTCTTCTTTAGTCCGAACAGCAGTCTCAGCTTTAAGAACTCGTCGCTGTAGTTCAGCCAGAAACGAAGCCTTGACCAGCACCTCGTCTGACTCGTTGTCCTGATAGAATGTCGTAATTGTTTAGTACATTAAATGGAGCAAATATCTGAAACTGTAAGAATACAGCATATTGTATCAAAGAACAACAGAATTATTGCCTGCAATCGGGTAATGATCCTCAAAAGATATTATTGAGATATATTCACAATTAAGCACAGCATCACAAACAACTAGATAAAAAGAAAGTTTTACTAGTGCTATAAAAGATACGACTCCAGTTTCAACAGATAGAAATAAGCAATGCCCATTACACCAAAAAGGAAAAGAGAAGAAAAGCAATGTCTAAGTGCGTACATGAATACTGTAAAGTTTCGAAAGAATGATATGGTAAGTACCTTCATTACCCCCAATTTCAGAAACCCTATACTACCAGAGCATTGCCTAACCAACCATCCACGAATAACTGCAATGTAGCACAGAACATGAGGTGTGAGTATATAATAATTATAGATAACAACTATGTAGCTAGCAACAGCTCTATATTCAACCTTCTATACCCAGCTATTGCAACTCCAAATTTTTTGCAGTCTTTGAGTAGGAATATCAAGTCTACCTGACTGTATCGTAATTGATGCCTTATAAATGTCCTCGTATCTTCTCCTGTAGCTCATGCTTTTGATTTTCTTTTGTATATGAACAGCAGCTCTATGTTTCTGAAGTAAGACAGCATACTCCTTTCTACTTTTCTCTCCGCGAATAACTGCATAAGAAATAACTTAATGACCAAGCTTCTATACAAAAAGGGAAAAGAAATCCTTCGTCTATGTAAGTGTGAATTTGGGAGGAAAGACCACTACATGACTGAATTGTGGCAATTCCTCTTTTAAGCTCCCTATGCTGACAGCGAGCTTGATGCCCTCGGAAACAGCTTTGGACACGTAAGATACCATGTAGAGTACGGTTTCTTGTATCTTCGAGCATCCCAATCTGCAGAAACTTCCTTGTTATGCTCAAGATAGTATGCAATAAAGCGCATCAAGGATATGGTTAAACGTAATTCACCATCTGAATCAAATCATAATAAATATAAACTGTCGTGGATCTTGTTCACAAAAGCTTAAGGAGACAAACAATGGCCAAGATTTGATTATATAATCATTTCTAACACACCCCTTCACAGAAAACCCCACATAGCCAAAAATGTTGATGTGTAGGACTAGACAATACTGAAGAAACCACACGAGATCTCGATGTCTAGGGAGAAGGGAATGTGACTATAAAATTATGAGCACATTTTTTTCATAATATCAAAAACCATTTAACTTAAAAGCTTAAGCTATTGGGTAAGACTTAAAGAACAATCAATTTGTACCTGTCCGGTTCGGAAAAATAGCTTAGTGTAACCAACTTGATACATCTCAGGCAAAATACCAAACTGATGAAGAATTGCAATTGATACACTGAGTGGATCCTGAGATGCGATGCTTTCAAGTAAAAGAAAACCATACCTGTGGCCAAAACTCTGGTCATTGAACTAATCATGTAATAGTAGAATGAATCATAAGTGAGGAGCCATTTAAGAGCTTGTAACAACTATCTAATTGGACTTGTTCTCTTTTACCTTCTAGAAAATTTATGGTGTGACATTCTTGTAGGAAACCCAGATCTCGAGATACGAACTACCTCTATGACTCCACAACACCTCAACTGCTGCAGTACGAGTCCTTGCTCATATGATCCAGGAGATTGAACGTTGTTGGGCTTTATACACCTAATGAAATGTGGCGTGGTGGTCTCTAAGCGTTGCATCAACTGGAACAGTTGACCCTAGACACCAGACATTAATTAATAAAAATAAAATGACAATTTTAAGAAAAGCTAAAGTTGGATCAACTGATGACAGCTGTAATCAATTGTGCTGATTTCAGAAACAGAGAACAGTTCATCATCCTAATCCAAAACCTCTTAAACTATAGATATGAACAGCCAATAGCCAATATAATTACGTGTTCACACTGCAGTAACTTGAACTCTTAAGGAGAAAAAAGGAATATAACCCAAAATCCTAGAATCCCCACCAATTATTGGCTAAGCCCCTCATTCGTAAGACTGAACACTAAATAATTCTACTCCAAAGAAAATAATTGGGACCACTGAGAGCTATCCCCACCAATCATTGACTTAAGCCCCTAATTCATAAGATTTAATACTAAATAATTCTACTCCTACAAAAATAATTGGGACCATTGAGAGCTACCCGTCCTGAATCCCTACTTATTCACTAAAAAGAGTTATGAAGCAATGCAGTTGCATTAATTAATTCATATCAAGTAGCAGAATGCATCTGTCAATTACATGGGAATACATTGAGGAGGATCACATGACTCAGTTTTGGTAAAGTATGGATGTAGTAACAAAAGTAATAACCTCAGTTTCTTGTATGCTAGACACTATAAATATGAGTAATAGCCTCGGTTTCTTGTTTCTTGTTTCTTGTATGCTAGACACTATAAATAAGAGTAATAACCTCAGTTTCTTGTATGCTAGACACTATAAAGCAGTATTATCCTTACACCAAATCAATAAAACAAGACATCAAGGAGAAACTTTCATCTTTCAGCATAAATGAATAAGTCCAACAAATTTATTGCACAACCCTGATGCTAAAGAATCTGCATTATCGAACGAAAGAGTTGGAAAGCAACATGAAAATCATACAAGTACACAATGCAATTCAGTCTTTCATAATTTTAATAAGGTAAGGCCATTAGGGGATCATCATAGGTACTTACCTTGAATTTTGTAGCTACACTTAGCTTCTGAGAATCTGGCCCTGCTTTGTGCAGAGGACCAACTGCAGGCTTCTCAGATTGAGCAAGCAAAGCAGAACCAAATATCTTAGGCAGATGGCATGAACATGATGACAAAAGTTCAATGGAATCCAAGTGTAGTAAGTCCCTATTCTTCTCCAGAAACCCAGTTGTATCATATGTGACCTGAAGTCGTAGAAAAAAATCCATAAGTAACTCTTTTGAAATAGCAAATATGCCTGCCAAAGGTCCTGAATTCAATTACAGTAACATTTTACTGTATTTAACTCCTACTACAACTTCCACTTTGAAATGAACCCGTTAAAATATATTGACACACACATAAAGCAAAGATACTGGACTATCAATCGGTGTACAGAGGACTAATCACCTCCCCAGCATAATGGGAAACTGTGAAGGCTTTGCCTCGCTCTCCTCTGAAACAAGATTTCAAATTAAGATGCTGCTTGAGCTTGTCGGCAAATGTCAAGTCTGTTCCGTTTGGAAAAGTGGACTCCTCATCCAACAAAGACAATAGCCCTAGTGGTCTCTGCATGAAACACGATGGAAAGAGAGTGAACGCATGTTAATTTAAAAGGAGAAGTCAGGATGTGTGAACAAATCATTTCCATATTCTCCAATGGATTTCCTTAATCCAGTAAAGAAAAGAAACAGGTTGAAAGAACTTTGCAAGGTCCAAAAATCCAAAATTGACAACTTCAATAAAAGACCAGTAAATAGAACAAAATATAGCATAATTAACCAGCCTACCGTACAAACAAAACACCTTCAAATATAGGTAATGAATTAAAATTATAATGATGTCAGAGATGATAAGGCATGGGCCTACTTATAATTAAAAACATGTTATAATCTTTAAAAATGACTTGTACAAAATGAGAGATGAAGTTAATCCTATTGCACTTGTGATGGGACTCTTGACATTTAAGACCGCTGAGACTAAATGCAATACATTAAACGTGATTAAATGCATAGCAGAAAGAAGAATCACTATCAAGAAGAATTACTATCAGATTTGCATATGGTTTGTCACAGCTGTGGAGGATCACAACCTCAATATACCAAGCAATTCTTACAGGAGCTACAATAAGTAAGCTGAAGGCTTTATATCCAAATATAATCCTTGCATTATTTCCAGCTACATAAGCAGTACCTGCTCAAAAAGATTGAGACAGTCTTTGTTGTCGTCGAAATCAACTCTAGCCCAATCAATGCCATCTTGGATGTACTCCTATTTAAGAAAAAGGCACCTATTATAAGTACTTGGTTGTAGTTCATGTTAAGATTACAGAAGCACTCTGCTCAAGTATTTTTCTTTCAACACATTAGTTACAAGAAACAAAAGCTTTTAGATGGAATGCATACAGCAGCTTAGAACTGTTTTACTCAAACTCAAACGATTATACATCTATAAGAATTAGAATCAGGAGGTACCTCCTGCTCTAACTTGAATAAGTGACGACTGAAATGCTGTTGCAGTCTCTCATTTGCATAATTTATGCAGAACTGCTCAAAACTATTCCTCTGCAGAACAACAAAGTTTTAGAGATAAGAATTTACGCAAGAACTTTAGAACAGAGAAGTGAAGAAATTCACAGAAGTAGCATGAGAAAGCTTGAGACATACTTCAAATGACTCAAATCCATAGATATCCAAAATGCTAATGGATCTGCCAGTTCTGCGTTTGCCAACTGCAAGTGATTTGTTGATTTGTTCAACTAGCCATTCAAATAAACAAGCATAAATTGACTTTGCCAACGCATCCCTTGCATCAATCGCCTGGAAGACAAAATTTGTGGATTCCAAGTTAGGTTAATTAGAAGTACAAGACAATTCACCAATCTAGAAAATTTTCATAAACATTTAAATTCAATTTGATTTACTAAGGGCAGATCCCTAAATCCAATAGATGCTATACGCATAAGAAATAGTTTCACAAGTAATAGATTGTCCAGTTAAGTGTCTGTGCAGATTTGACTGTGAGGGAGCATCTTAGATTATAATGCATGCTTTACTCTTTCACCACTACCTATATTTTAAGTTTTGGCCTACATGATTCTTTCAAGGAAGTAACTTGACTACCTTCATGTACATGCCCTTGAAGAAGAGCAAGAAATTTTGGTTTTCCATATTTGTCCTCTTACATTGCTACGACCAATTATACAAATGCTTCGCTCAAACTTCACTCAAACATTCTTACCTGAGATAAGGCAAGCTTCTGGGTTATATTATCATTCCCAACTCTCATTTTTCGAGTTGATAAAGCAAGCTTTAGCTCAACGACATCACATCCTATCAACTTGGCTACAGTTGTCAGACCTGAACACATCCAAATTTTAATCATTGGTAAACACCCCTTTCCAGAAAGAACTCAGGATGCATAACTTGTTAACGAGAAGGAAGGGGATAATAGGGGTAATCAAGTGAATTTCAAGAACAAACGATGGGGAAAAGTACATTTCCACAAGGCAAAATAGCTGAAAACAAAATACAATCATAATCGAGTGGGACACGATCACAAGACACAAATATAGCAGGCGCTTGTATCTCTGGGGTAAAAATAAACAATTGGCATCGATATTGCAAAACATGGAAACAAGCTATACTATTAAAGGATCAGATAAAGAAAAAGATAAGTGTTAGTGAAAAATAAAATAGCAATAAGCATCACATGGCAATTAATGTTGCTTACCACTACCATTAGAAACTAAACATAAAAGATTCTGATATCAATGTTAGAGTACACATTACGGAAAACTGACAGTGTTTTAGTTTACTTCAGCTCATAATTGTAACTCTCCTACATCTTTACTTTGCAAGCATCGTTTTTTTTCTTTCAAATATTTCCCTTCCATGCTTTCTTTGCTTTCACCCTTTACCTATTTGTTTATTTTATTCCACATTATTAGATTTTCGAGACTTAATCGCAATGCTATTTTTCCATGCAGGACCACAAGCAAATTACCTACATTCACTCGCCTCTAGCCAAAATGTCTGTTTATCCTTCCACTCAACTAATTCCTCGTGTCAATACAAAATTTTTCTCTATCCCATGGTCAATGACATTAGAATAAAAACATAAAGAAACAGAAAAAGCAACTTCTAATTTTGTGCAGAAAATCCAAGACTAGAAGAAATATCCACATTAGCTACTGAAAGAACCTTACTTTCATCAACAACTGGTTCAACATGGTTGTCATTATCAATAACAACAAACGAGATGTTTCCTAGCCACAGTACAGCAGAAAGCATTGCAAATACACTCTCTTGGTCTTCCTTGCCAACATGAACAATATCCAGCGCTTCCTGATTATTGGCAACAGTCATAATGTGAATGCACGCATGGCAATCTCCGCAATATAGAAACCTAGAATGGAATTCTTAGGATAGTTGCAAGAACATGAAAGGGAAAAATGTACCATGACAACACAGAAGCATTCAGCATCATCAATCCCATTTATTGAGTAGCAATTGCTCTGATTCAAATATTTGTACTCACTTGCACTCTTCAAATTTATCTTCCCTGTATTCCATGAAGGAATAAATCACTAAAGAGTCAAGGCTACAATAAGAAATTTTAATTGTGAGTAACAGCTATGGAGTGATAACAACCTAGAAACAGCCACTTTTCTTATAGACCTGAAGACATTGAAGGGTTACATCACAATTTATTCATCCAAGGAAACAGCCAATGAAGAAAATGGAAATAGATACCTCTAAGTGCAGGTGGAGCTCCAGCACAAAGCTGGTAAAATATATGGTAGGACCTTTCTCCCTCAGAGCATTGGACCACTCTAGACTGTTTAATAACAGTTCAAATTAGCTACATAAATCACAAAAGATAAAGCAGCAAATATACAACAAATAAACATCACCTTTTCAAGTAAAACTGTGCGTCACGGGGTAAAAGAGAGATCAAAAACAAAAATTGTCAGTGCATAACCACATCAAATTGAAAACAGATAAAGTCTCAGGAACTCAGAAATTTCAGTAATCTTACAAGTTTGTATTTTGGCACCAGATATCTTTCCAGTTTCACTGAAGTGGATTTCAATCAACTTGCCCTGCAGCATGTTTAAAAGGCAAAACATATTGTCAAAATAGCCACAACATCTATTGCTGAATCTTTCAAGTTCAAGGTTGCAAACTCTCTATATGAATTGATCTGTGGTTTGAGACATTAACTCAAAGAATATGGTGCTTACAAAGCGGCTTGAGTTATCATTCCTCAATGTCTTTGCGTTACCAAAGGCTTCTAGGATTGGGTTAGTCTTCAGTATTTCATACTCAATCCCACTGCCGCCACCAAGTGCAGCCAAATATTGCATTGCTATCTTTGCAGTCTCAGTTTTTCCTGCCCCACTCTCACCACTGAAAAATTAATTGAAATAGATTCAACATATTTAATTGTATATGCAATAGAAAAACTAAAAGTAGAACGAACTGCAGAAAAAAATTGTTACTAATTACACTAAATTTGTTTAATCATGTTATGACGCCAAAAGAAACAAACAAAAAGTTAGTAAGAGCTAGGCACACAAGACAAACACAAGTATTAAAACGATACAAATTGTGAAACAAACTATACTGAATGGAATCATGCAGTAATGAATGGCCTCAACTTGGACCAAGAAAAGAAACATGATTTAGAAGTGGCCCATCCACTAATAAGGACAGAATTGATCCAAAATAAACTAAGAGCATCATTTGGTCCCGATACTGGTACTTTCTATTTCTTGACTCAAAAAACAAAGATAATATTCCCAATAACATATTTGATTGCAATAAAAATTCCATAAAAGAAACTTCAACTATCAATTGAATAGCCAGGATCTCATAGGAGAACTTAAATTTCCTCACCAACTAAAGATTGGAAAAAAGGGTATTACATTCCTCTTCCACTTGCCAGGTTAGATTGTCTTTTTGTCTTATGTATTAAGAATTAATCAAAGTTTCCTTATAGAACTAGTAGAACGACTATCATCTATACCTATGAAAAATAAATTATAAGATGCATCTCAAAAATGATCAATGCAATTTATGTAGACAGTTAGAAATCATCTAAAATTTGTGCAGAGATCCACCTAATGCTAAACAGGAAACAGAACACTACACAATTGGTGGATAATAGAAGTATATGCACAGGAAAAGTATAACTAATAGTGTAACTGAACAAGTTAAATCATGAACCAATAAAGTCAAAATATTCGAGTAACCAACCTTATAATGATAGATTGATTTACTTCATCTGCATAGAAACCAAAACTCAAAGATCAGTTCCAAAAAGATTCATAAACTTTTAAGTTCCTAAAGCTACAAGAATTTAATCTGAAAATTTCAACAAAAAAACACCTCGAATCATTTCCCTGATGGCTGTATCTGCAATGGCATACACATGCGGGCTCTCCATAGATTTATTCTTATATGCTTCAATGTAATCATTCCCATATGAAGGAACTTTCTTGAAGGGATTGATGGCAACCAACACCGGCCCGGCTTTTGTCTAAAAAGCATAAATTTATTCAGTAGACAAGTTAGTCAAGTTTATAATTTAGTATCATGTCCATAAGCAAACATAACCTTATTAGAATTCTTACATAGATCATATCTTGATTGTATCTATATTGAAGATTGTACAACACTGATGGCTCATTTAAGAAACTAAGTTGCATGAGATCATCTACACCATCAAGGATATCAGGATTCACAGGTACTAGACTTTCAGAGTTTAACTTTAAAACCTGCAACAGAAGCAGTAACAGTTTTAACTAAACAGCTAAATTTGGCTGAAAAATCATCTTACTTCAAGTGGTTCTACTTACTTTTCCGTCAGGTAGAGAAATAACAGATTCACTACCCGAAGTTGATAAAATCTTCCCCAATGCCCAATCCCCATTTGGAAGTTGAACCCATGATTGAACTTTCTGAGACCAAAAACTTAAATAAGTACGTGACAAGATCAGTGAAATGGATATTGACAAAATGCGCTTGATGGCACAAAATAATTGAGTAAAATTCTTTAATATTGGCATGAAATTTTCAACTGCAATATTATTAGTCCACGTGAAATAAAAACATCATTGAGTTCATGCACGATACCTTTTTTGCAGCATATGACGTGGTATCTGCCCACTTTTGCTCACTGCAAGACGGCAAGATTGAATGCAAGGGTGAAGTTCCAGTGTCCAGGTCTTCATCCCCCACAGAAGGCCTGCCTTCAACTGGGAAGGTGTTGCCACAGCCACTATAAGGGGAATCCTCATTTGCATCATTCACAACCCGACCCTCTACTGCCTCAACATCCCTATTCTCTATACCATTGTTCCCAGAAATGACTGAACACGTGCTATCCCTATGTTCGGCATTAAAAGAATCAGGTTTTTCTAATCGATCAGGTGACAATGAACCAATGAACCTAAAATCAACCGGCAATGATTTGATCGCCTGAAGGGAAGAATGGACCAACGACTGCTGTGACATTTCCTCTGACCCTGGGGATTGAGTTAAGAAAAACACCATGAGATAAAAATGAAATAAAAAGATAACTCTTTTCCCACAAAAATGTCGTGTCAAGCTTTAGCACAAGTCCCCACTTGCCAAATTATCTGACTACCAAAGTGGAGGGGACCAAACTCGTAGAATTAGACCTTAGTATACTTCAATACTTGGTCACTATTGACAAGCTAAACAAAAGAGGGTGGAAAAGTTCCAAATCAAAAAGTGGTCTAATCTTTCAATCATCATTAGATCATCTTTCCGAATCCATCAAATTTATCAAACAGAGATGAAGCGATCAATGGTAGAAGAATTACTTGATCTGATAAAACCCCTATTTCACGCACCAAAAGTTGTTATGTTGCTCGGAAATGGAGGGAAATTAACTAAGAAAATTCCTTCCTTAAACCGCAAATGTTACCTATTTAAGAGAACATATCTGCATGAAGGAATAAAAAAATAAACACTTCGAAGAAAAGGAACAACAGAAAAAAGAATCACATCCTTCTCCTTACTATGTGCTTTCTCAGAATCCAAACAAAGGATAAAGCCTCAAAGCACCAAAATGTTCCAAAACCGAACCGATCCAGCGCCAAAACTAACGATTTCCCAAAAAAAAAAATTAATTTCCGTTTAAGAAATACAAGTTAAAAAGAAAAGAAAAGGAAAGGAAGAATTAGAAAACAAATAAAAAAGAAAAACCAATGACAATAACAGAATTTGAAGAGAAATAAGACAAGGAAAAGAAAATGGCTAACCTTGACAAAGTCAAAAAATTTGCATGAATATCAGAAATCCCAGTGAAGCACTGTCGAATCTCGGATCAACCTCGAGGGCTGTTCCTATAACATAAACACTCCAGAGTCGAGAATCAAGCGGAATTACGGAGTTCGTTCATACTAAACTCAAAAGAAACGCAACGAAAAGAGAATAAAAAGAAACGGAAAAGCAGCTTCATACACGAAGCAGCAACTGGAAATGGTGTACACAGTGGAAGTATATAGTTAAGGTAATTGTAGTAGCACAACAGTAGGGACGGCAATAGGCGTGTTTGGTTTCCCAGAAAGCGAGAGAGAAAATGAAATAAATTGGAATAGAAAATCGAAGTGCGTGTAGAGCTTCAAGCATAAAAAGAATAACAACAAAGGAGAAAGAACATCTCCTCTGACTCTCTCTCCCTCTTTTTTGGGATTTAAAATATTATTTATTTGTCCTCTTTTTTTGAATTTTTCGAACTTTTTTATTAAATCGTCATTAATAAAATTCTAATATTCTAATAAATATAATATAAACCTCTAAATTGTTTATACTATTTTGTGAAAAGACGGTTCTGACCCTGCCTTTTAGTTAAATTTATGTGGAGGACATATGTCATGCGTAATTAAAAATAAGATCTTACCAGAATGAGAGTAATGCATTGCAGGTGATTAGGTGTGTAGGCCAATCATTGAAATTAACCGGATAGCTTAAAATTAGTTGTTAACATTTATAAAGGTATTATTCATTTGATACGGAAACTTTCAAAAAGTTAATTAATTGTCAAACAAAATATCTTACCAGGCCTGAGCTCGTTTTAGCCGGAGCGAACTAGCCCGAATTATTATTTTACATAAAAAAAATTAAACGATATCGTTTTATCATTACCCATAGAGCCTTAGTCCTAATCAACCAGAGCTTGGCTCATTGATCACAAACTTTGCCGGGTTAAAGCTGTTATCTCTATTCGTTGAATTTGAACAACTTTTATAATCAAAACTTGTCAATATTTCAACATAAGTTATTTTTTATTTGATTTTATGATTGTTGAAATTGGAGATCTAAAATTAATCAATTATTATTCATAATAACAACAACAACATTAAATAGAAATTTTGCTAAGGCATAGGATTCGGAGAAATCTAATAGTGTGCAATCTTGGAAAATTGTTTCTAAATAACTCATATAAAGGACAATTTTAAATTAAAAATTAAAAATAAAACAATAAAATCAAATCAAATATTATTCATAATGAATCAAAATAATTTAACAAAATCAAATATTAATATCACCTTTTAGTGCTAATATTTTCCAATTCACATGACCAAAATGATTAATGTGTAATTGTTAAGTTGTCATATCATCATGAAAGTTTATTTAGGGGTGATTGTTTCCTTTTTCTGATTTTGTTTTAAGCATGCTTTTTTTTTAGTTTTAGTTTCTATTTTTGTAGTTTCTTCTAGCTTTTAAAAATTATAAAAATAATAAATGTTATTTTTGTTTCCTGATTCTATTTTTTTAATTTGATTTAATATCATTTAATAAATTATTTAATTATTTAAATTTGAATAAAAATTACGAATAATTTAAATCAACATCAGATATTTAGTAAATTAAAATTAATTATCAATAAAATTTATGAATAATTTAATATAATTTAATTTTTATAATTAAATTATATGTAATTAAATTTTAATAATTATTAATAAATATAATTAAATTTAAAATATATAAAT